>VZQC01009066.1:224499-252128 GCA_009823505.1 Rhizomys pruinosus | reverse complement strand
GTTTTTAGTTGTTCTGTGTTATCTTCCAGGTCTGATATTCTTTGTTCTGCTTCCTCCATTCTACTTCTGAGGCTTTTTCCATTCCTTTCCTCTTGATTGGATGAGTGTTTGATTTCCTTTTTCATTTTGTCTTGTGATTTCTTTAGTATTTCCACTTCCTTTTGGACCTTCTCAATCTCTTCCTGTAGCTCTTTGCTTTGCTGGTTGGTTTCCTTATCTTTTTCAACATGGGATCTTTTCAATGTTTCCACTTCCTTCCCTTGTCATTCTCTCTCTCTCTCTCTCTCTAGGTCCTTCTTGAGTTTTTCATTCTCTTTTTTTAGTTCTCTGACTTGTTCTTTATGTTTTTTATTTCTTTGAGTATGTTCATAATTGTACTTCTAATATCTGTGTCCTGGGCCATCCCAAGGGGGATCCCACTGCAGGAATCTTCCACAGGGTTCATCAAGCAAGCTTAGTGTGGAATTATCCTGCACCTTTCCCAAGTTGTCTCTTCTTAGTGTCCCTGACATGTGGATTTCTCTTTGCCTTTGTTCCAGTGGGAATCCCAGAATGCCTCTTCACTTTGTTGAAGGCTTGTTTTGCTTGCCTCCTTCAGATGCCTTCTTTGTTTGTTTAATTTATTTGCTTTTCTCCTTTTCTCCTTGCTTATGGAGTGTTGACCTATCTAAGTTTTAGGCTTTCTATTGGAAGTCTAACTCATTCTTCCCTTTCTGTTTTGAAGGTTTCCCAAAGAATCCACTTGGACACTCTGGGGGGAGGGGGGGATTTCTGTTTAGCCTGAGCCCTGGTACCTGTGCTTCAGGTGGTCCCAGGAAATCCCCAATCTCAAGTCTCACACAGGCCCACCTTTTATACCAGCTGAGAGGACAATTCCATACCCACAGCCACACAAGCCAATCGAGCCAAAGATGAATGGATCAAACCAAACAATCTGCCTGGCCTGGCTGAAGCACCCAGCTCCTACCTGTGCTTCAGGCAGTCCCAGGAAATCCCCTGCAAGTCTTCTTTTAAATGACCTAGGTAAAATCTGTGGTAACATCTGAATTAGAGTGGTATGGGGAAGGCAGCCACACACAATGTTACCTCTAAGGGAAGCTCCTTCTGCCCTACCCAATAAGCCAAGCCACATCGAGCCAAAGATGAATGGATCAAACCAAACAATCTGCCTGGCCTGACTGAAGCACCCAGCTCCTACCTGTGCTTCAGGCAGTCCCAGGAAATCCCCTGCAAGTCTTCTTTTAAATGACCTAGGTAAAATCTGTGGTAACATCTGAATTAGAGTGGTATGGGGAAGGCAGCCACACACAATGTCACCTCTAAGGGAAGCTCCTTCTGCCCTACCCAATAAGCCAAGCCACAGACCAGCATGCTAGCAGCAGATGAAGTGCACGAAATCATCAAGGGCCAGTTGCAGCGTGGCTGGGTTCAGGGCAGTGTGCCTATCTCTGCATGACATCAAAGTGCAATGCCACCACTCAAAAACAGAACATAGTTCCCACCAACCTTGTCCTTGACCTCAGCATGGAGCCACAGTAGAGGTAGGCAGAGGGACTCTGAGTGGCTCCCCCTTTTCAGTCTGAAACAATGGTGAGAAGCAATAACATTTCTCTTCTTCTGGAGATTGGAAGATCTTGTGTAGTAGTTAGAACATACTTATACTATAATTATAATTATTTGCCTTTTATCAAAAATTCAAATGTAACTGTATTTTTTCTTGTTTAATCTGGCAACTCTAGTCCTGGTGAATGTGTGTATCTACACAGTTCATTCTCAGTAGGACAACATGAAGTGTAGGTCCTCGCTATGAGTCCTTTATGGTATCTTCCTCAGAGCAGAGCTGTCTCCATAAAATGAATCTGCCATCATCATTTTTGCTGTTGTATATTTCTAAGGCATCAGCTTCAAAGGGTCACTTCAAATCTTGCTTTATTTCACAGCATGTTAACATAACCTAACACATGAAGTTTTATAATTCATTGTTAGATGATGCAAAGCATTTCTAATACTAATGCTATTGAGGTTCTCCCCAAGAGTTCCCTCATTTCAAATACCAACATAAGCTCCTGGGTTGCCTGGCCACCCACAGATCTGACCTTAGAAACCAAATGTCCCACAATTCTGATAGGCACAATGTTTGCTAAAATGACTCAGAGAACTTGGGAGAGTCCAATGTTGGTTTATTAGTGAGGGGTCTCCAGAAAGACAGAATAGATGGCTATTTAGAGATAGTAGATAGATAGATTATAGATAGATAGATATAGATATAGATAGATGATATATGATGATGATAGATATCTAGATAGATGATTGATAGATAGAGATAGATAGATAGATAATAGATAGATAGATAATAGATAGATAAGATTAGATAGATATACAGACAGATAGATGAAAGCAGATGAGAAGTGAACTACTTATAAGAGAAATTGGTTCACACAATCATGGCATCTGAGAAATCCCATAACGGACCATCTGGAGATCCAGGTGTCAGTAACATAGCTCAGTCCAAGCAGGGAAACCTCTGAACCAAGCAAGACAGTGGTGCCCTCAGTCTGATGCTGAAGGCCTGAGAAGACTGAGGCCATTTATCTAATTCCTAGAGTTCTAGGCCAGAAATCCTTTATTTCAGGTGTCTGAGGGCAAGAAGAATACCCCAGCTCTAAGACAGAGAGAGAGAGAGAGAGAGAGAGAGAGAGAGAGAGAGATGCTTTTACTCTTTGCTCTGTTTATTTAGTTGTTGTTGTTGTTGTTGTTGTTGCTTTGATCAACACAAGCCCCAGGAAACAGGATGATGCTCACTCACATACAGAGATCTTGCCTGTTCAATCCACTGATTCATGTGTCAACCTTCCCTGCAAACACCCTTACAAGCATACACAGAAATAATACTTGACCAGCTATCTATGCATCCTTTAATCCAGTCAACACCCAAGATTAACCCTCACACTTAAAATGACAGTTCTATTGCAAAAGGCCCAACTCATTACCAGCCTAATAGAAAGGTACATAGGTCAAGATCTAGAGGTTCCCAAGGCAGAGTGTCTGTGTCCACAAGCAGCATCTCTTCTGCATGTCAGTATAATTGTCAACCAGAGAATTGCACTCAGCCACCAGCCTCTGTCTTCCTCCAGGCTCAGGTTGTTTATGCTACCATCATGCAGCTTAAAGCCCAATGCTTATCATTCACACGGTTAGTCTTCCTGGAATAGCCTGGTTCTGCCCCCCACCCCAGTGAGACTACAGGCCCACCAGAAAGTTACTTCATTAACAAAGACTTAGGTGTGGGCCCACTACAAACAAATATGCTACTATCATGGGAAATCCCAAGGATTCAGAAAGCTACACCAGCATGAGCTCCTGGGCTCAGATCCCTGGGCATGCTGAGGGACAGATTTGGGGACACGGGTGGATCCCTGAAGCTCGTTGGACAACCATTGCAGCTGAATTGATGAGCTTCAAGTTCACCAAGAGATACTATCTCAAAAAATAAAGGTATGCCTAGCATGGTAGCACATATCTTTAATGCCAGCACTCAGGAGGCAGAGGCAGGCAGATGTGTGGTTTAAGGCCATCCTAGTCTACATAAAGAGTTCCAGGCCAGCCAGCTATATAGTTAAGACTCTGTCTCAAAAAGTTAATAATAATGATAACAATAATGATAATAATACTGATAATAATAATGGTAGAGAGCTATGGGGATGACTTCTGGAAATGTATTCTTTTATGACATGGCCATACTTCTTTTACAAAACAGAGAGAACTGTGGGAATGATTTCTGGGGCACTATCTCAGCTTGTTTACAATGTAAGCAAGCTTACTAGGCCTTATGCTCCTCTTGTGACCTAAACTTATAGCTTTAATCCCTTATGACCCTTGATGTATGTATGTGTGTGTATGTTATGGCTATCAAGACATACAAGCAGAAGGTATTCATTGAAAGCAATAGATTTTCACATTTTTGTCACAAGCAATAGGTTGAATTAGATTAATAACATCTGTTTGTGGTTGTGTGTGCTGCTCTAGGTCAGTAGGGGTTAGAAAGGACATAATGATCTAAAAAGATAGTTCCCCATTTCTGGATGGATGTATGGTTTGAATAAAGAGTGAGAAAAGCCTCTGTTCAGGAACACAGCTCCTAGAGAAACCTAGAGGAACAAATTCTCAGAACACTTCAGATCCTACTTGTATCAGTCACTTTTCTGTTGCTGTGATAGAAACACCATGACCAGGGGAACTTATGAAAGGAAGAGTTTGAGCTTACAGTTGACAGTTCCAGGAGAATTAGAGTCCATCATGGTGGGGAGGCATGGTGGCAGGAGGTGCCAGAGCAGAAAGCCGAGGCTCACATCTCAAGCATGCACAGGAAGCAGAGAGTGACTGGAGACTGACAAGGCTTTTTGAACTCTCTAAGCCTGCCCCCAGTGACGAGCTTCCTCCAGCATGGTCACACCTTCTAAGACCTCCCAAACCATGCCACCAACTGGGGACAAAATAACCAAATACTTGGAGCCTATGGGGGATATTCTCATTCAAATCACCACACTACTCTTGGTTGAAATGGATGCTAAGAGACAGCCTGGTTTTGTTCAGCCATCACCATAATGTAGCATCACACTTGCACACTGAGAAAGAAAGATACCCAATAGTAACCTCTAGTCTACATGCTCACTTACACACACATGTCCATACATTCTGTATTGGGGTTCTCTAAAGAAACAGAATCAATAGAACGAATATATATCCATATACAGATTTATTGATTTGCTCACAAGATAGAGTCCAAGGAGTCCAACAGTAGCTGTGTCACACTGGAGAGGCTGAGAATCCAGGGAACTACTCAGTCCACAAGGCTGGATGTCTCAGTAGTCCCAGTCTGGTGCTGAAGGCCAGATGGATTCCAGAAGATCTGCCCATCTCAGTACACGCTGGGATCCAAAGAGTTGATCATAGCAGCAAGACAAACTCACCACTGAGAAAGAAGGCAAGCTGCAGGAAAAAAGGGACAAGCTCCCTCTGCCATGGCCTTTTATACTGCCTGCCGGCAGAAGATAATGCCTACATTTAGGGTGGGCCATCCGGCTTGAGGTAGTCCAATCTGAAGATCTCTTTCTCATATTTGTTCATCCCTAGTCCAATCAAGTTGACACCCAGGATTAACCATCACACATACCCACATGAACATGTACAAAGTAACAAGCAAATAAACCACACACACACATACACACTAAAAAAAAAAAATCCCACAGGCTGCTCTTGCAGAGGACCTGGGTTCGATTCCCAGCACCCACATGGCGGCTAAGAACCATCTTTAACTCCAGTTCCAGGGTAATCCAACTCCCTCTTCTGACCTCCGAGACACTGCACAACATGGGTGCACCAACCTATATGCAGACAGTACACTCATATACATAAAAAAATAATAATAAAAAATCCCGAGGAGAAATACCAGAAAAAATAGTTTATTATTTTATATATTCAAGAAATGAGAAGCTTATAAATGATATTTTTAATTGAACTTCATTCAATTGCTCTTACTAAGATAAGGTCAAGAAAGGAACTGAGTTGGGCATGGTTGTGCATGCTTTTAATCCCAACACTTGGGAGGCAGAGGCAGGCAGGTCTATGTGAGTTCAAGACCAGCCTGGTCTACATAGTGAGTTCCAGGATAGCTGGAGCTACAGAAAGACCCTGTCTCAAAAAGACCAAAAATATTTTTAAGTTTACAAATAAAGTGTTATAATCTCAATATTAATGCCCCCCAAACATCATGTATCAAAACTTAATCACCAAAGTGGTAGTATTAGTTGAAGCTTTTATGAAGCCATTAGGTATTGGGGATGAAGCATCAACAAATGTGATTAGTGTCCTTATAAGAGACCTGGGAGAGCTATTTCCATCAAGTGAGACACAGCTAGAAGGTGCCATCTATGAAATAGGAAATGGAGCTTCACCAAATACTGGATCTGCCATCTCCGTGACCTTGGACTTTACAGACTGCAGGATCACAAGAAATGCATTTATGTTCTGTATAACCCATCTACTTTATAGTATTTTGTTAAAGCAACCCAAATAGAATAAGACAGAAAAATTTACCAGAGTGCCATAACTCCCATGTATTGACATATAGTCTGCAACTGCTTTTACACCATGGGTGACAGAGCTGGACAGCTGCAAAGCAGCCCTCACAGCTATAATAGTTCCTATCTAGCCCTTTATAGAAAGCTTGCTGACCCCAGCAGAAGGTCGCATGGCTAGTGGTGGCAGAAGTGTTAAAATGCAGTGACAGAAACAAGTCTCCCCTTCATTCTGTAGCCATATTAAGATAACTGGGTGCAGAATTAAAAATTATCCACATTTTATAGATGAGAGAACTGAAGTCAGAGTTAAGCCACTTAAACCAGGCTGCAGAGGTATCTCGGTACAGCTTCACACCTGGGTCTGTCCACTCTGTACCCCACTCTATTCCAGAACAAAGCAGAGAGCTTTCTAAACTTAATGTGTTCATTCTGACCACCAAGAAAGGAAGAGGGGAAATGGCTCAGTCAGTAAAATGCTTACAGGTCCTGAATACAGATGCCCAGCACCCACCTAAAAAGGTTACAGAGGACTCCATCCGTCATGGATTTGACAACAACCCAGAATGTGACTGAAGGACTTAAGTATTTATAAACACCCCAGGTTCATCAAAAAAGGGAAAGAAAACATTTATGAGTATTTGAAAGATCATACATACATCACAGGAGAATGGAAATGAGAAATTGCTTCTCATTATCTAAGGGAAATTGTAGTCTGATAAGACAGACCATCAGGAGGCATGACCTGTTCAGAAGCATGGAGGATGTGCAGAATACTCAGCCCCAAACCTATGGTATCAGTCCCTTCCTAGAGGGGTATGGATCTGCCTAACTGGTGGGCTGCTTCAGGAAGCAGAATGTTTCTATCTAGTTGGAATGTATTTTATTTGCTCCATTACAGTGCACATTCTATCCTTGCAAATGTAATGGCAGTGAAGAGAGTGGCTTAAGAAAGGCCACTTCTTATGCTGGAAAGTTAATGAAACCTTTCCTAGGGGTTAACTCAGCTATGTCAACATCTAGCCTATGGACCACACTCTGACATTCAGGGTCTTTGTCCTCATGGAGCTGTTTGGGGCTGAGAAATGAGGAGAGAAAAGAAGGCTTTGGTTGAGTATGAAGGAAGACAAAGAACATGCATTGGCTAGAGTAGGGTTGTTATGCAGTAGGGTCCCACAAAGATGGAGATAAGTAAATCTACCATGAGACTTGGAAAAGTACAGCTGGGTCAAGGAGGCAGCACAGTGCCCAGGCTCTGTCAGGACCCACCTCCGACATGAGTGACGCTCTGATACCAGTGTCCTGGGAATACACGGAGAGGTCACCCTCTGTGTGAAACTAGTATCTTCATAGCATCGGTGACAATATCAGAGCTTCTCCTGGAGTCACGTGCAGCAAGAGGTGTACATGGATGGATAGCAGAAGTTAGTGTTGGTGACTTCTGGAAACCTAGTTCCAGTTTGTAAAGACTCCTAAATGGAAGAGATGAGATGCATTTGGAAGGAGGAGGGACCCGAAGCCTTGATGTTTTCTCAGATGGAATTCCATTGACTTGGTGGACTTACCAAATAAACCACGGGCATTTTGCAGCATTGCTCTAATTTAATTTTGAATTCTCATCACTACACAGTTGATAAACCTCTTCCTGGCAGAAACCACCAGTCCTTTTCCAAATTGGTTTTGTATGAACCTTTTTGTTCTGTGCTCCAAGCTCTTCCATGAGCTTAGCACAACGGTTGCCTGGAACAGTTCTCTCTGTCTCTTGACTTCATGATGCCTTGTTTCTATCTTCACCTGATGCTGCACATCTTAAGTCTAGCAGCTTCATCAATTGCCATCTTTATCTCTAAAGAGCATGGCTGATTAGTTCCTGAGTATATCCACAATAGAAATATTTCCCATCTCTGTATAATCTGCATAGAGGAACAGGACAGGGAACTCGTTTTCTTTTTGCCTGATGTATTTGTGCTTCCTGCTTAATGTGTCACATTCTGTTCCACATAAATTTTATGCTCCATGCTGCAAAATTCAGTATAGATTGCTTTTTTGTGTTTGGTTTTGAGCCAGGGTCTCCCTGTAACCCCAGCTGGCCTGGACCTCACTATATAGACCAGGCGAGCCTCCTCCATCTCACAGAAAGCCACCTGCCCCTGCTTCCCCAGTTCTGGAATTAGAGGCATGTGACACCACACTCAGTGCATAAATATGTAAAATTTTATTTATTTTTGTATTTTATGTGTTTGAGTATATTGCCTGCATGTGTGTAAGTGAACCCATATCATACAATGCCCATGAAGGACAGAAGAAGCCATCAATTACCCTGTAACTGGAGTTATAGATGGTTGTTAGCCACCACATAGGTGCTAGAAATTGAGCCCTGGTCCTCTGTAAGAGCAATCAGTGCTCTTAACTGCTGAGTCATCACACTAGTCCCAACCAGTATATATTTTTAATGGAAACAAAATTAGTTCTGATTTCTCTTTTATCTGAAAATAAACATTCTTCATTACACAGAAGTCAGTGACAACCAAAATCATCCTGGTAAAGGTCTATAGCACACAGTAGCCTGGAGGGCGGGTAGTGATGGGCTGGCTCCTAGCCAAATTTTGTATCTGGCACAAAGACTCTGGGTGGGCAAGCCTTTAACAGTATAAAATACAAACTTTGAAGTTTTATGTTGGAAATTATAGAAAATGGTCTAAAACAACATAATATCTATTATTTATCAAGCAGCTGTTCCTGTATGTATTTATTTGTGAGTTCTTGTTTGAGCAGTAGCTGTAATGTTTACAGAGTAGTGTGGCATTTCTAGATATGCATATGATGCAGAATGATCAGATCAGATGAGTAACCAGTATATCCATCACCTCAAAAAGCAGTCATCTTGTCCTACAGCACTCAAAATCCTCCCTATCAGTTATGTTGAACTGTACAATAGTCGTTGTTAACCACAGTTGTCCTTCTAAGTAATAGAACATTAGAAGTGATTCTCCTACCAAGCTGCTCCCCTGTATTCGATAACCATCCTCTGTCCACATCCTATTCCCTCAGCCTTCCTGCCTCTGCCAGCCAGTATTCTATTCTCCACTCTGTACAGGCAGCTTTATTACCAGCCACATTTTTCTAGGCACATTATTATTTCACTATGAATTAGTTACTTTCCTCATCACCGTGACCAAATACCTGATAACAAAGTAGCTAATGGGAGGGAGGATTCATTTTGGCTCCGTTTCAGAGGGTAGACTCCATGACGGCCAGGAAGATCAGCAGAGCTCAGGGCAGCAGGAGCATGCGATGGGCATCCTCCCACGTCAGCAGACGAGACAGCAGGGAAACCGGGTGCTGGCCCTTGGCTCACTTTCTCCTTTTTTTTTTCAGTCA
Source organism: Rhizomys pruinosus (assembly GCA_009823505.1). NCBI lineage: Eukaryota > Metazoa > Chordata > Mammalia > Rodentia > Spalacidae > Rhizomys > Rhizomys pruinosus. The sequence goes on along the minus strand of VZQC01009066.1, from coordinate 242,670 downwards.
GCCTAGAACCCTGGTCCATGAGATGGCATCACACATCTAGTTGACCCTCTCGAGCACACCCAAAGGTACATCTCCTTCATGTGCTAGATGTGTCTTAATCCACTCAAGTTGACAATTGGAACTAACCATCACACACTGCATCATTTCCATACAAACAGCATGAAACTCCTCTTATAGAACCAGAAGCCCAGAAGCTCTAAGAAACCAGAAGACTTTTTTTTTTTGGTCTTTTCGAGACAGGGTCTCCTTGTAGCCCCAGCTGTCCTGGAACTCGCTCTGTAGACCAGGCTGGCCTTGAACTCACAAAGATCCACCTGCCTCTGCCTCCCAAGTGCTAGGATTAAAGGCGTGTGCCACCACGCCCGGCCTGAAACCAGAAGACTTTTTAAGGTCAAGCCAGAAGTAGAAAAGCTGTGACTGGAAAGCCTGAGTCCAAGGTCTGGCCTCCATCCCCATCAAGAGAGTGCACGCGCGCGCGTGTGCACACACACACACACACACACACACACACACACATATTGTGCACATTCTGAAGTCTACACAGTCCAAGGAGGCTTCTCTTATAAACCCAGAGCTATCCTACATGAATTTGCACAGCCATTTGTATCAAATGAATGATTGTTAAATATTATATTTTTTAATCTTTGCACTTTGATAAAGAGGAATGGTGTTTGATTTTAACGCATATTTCTATGGTAACTAATGTAATTTGCCTTATTTCATTATCGGCCATTAATTTTATGCTTTAATAAATTACCTATTCGTGTTCTTTATTCATTTCTCTATTGTAATTTAAACCTTTGTGCGATAAATTTTAGAGACTTTTATAAGTGAATCCCTTAACCATTTACCTACCATTTAATTAGACACTTGATCCCAATTTAACCTTTACCTATCCATTTGAGGTACAGTAATTATTTATTCAGAAGTTTAAAACTGGGTTCTTTAGATTTAGTTTGTATTCAACATTCCTTTAACTTTTGCCCAGTTTCCCAAGAGTTATCAGATCCAAGTGAGACTGTATTTTTTTAACAAAATTTCCCTAGATGGCCTCATAAGCAAAAATACACATAAGTAATGTAAGAACTACCAGTCGCTCAGCCCCATTGTGTTATATATTGGTTTTATGTTATATCTGGACCTGCAGATGTATCGGTACTTAACTTCTTTCTTTCTTAAGAAAGAAACTCAGAAATGTCTCATTCAGACAGATTGTCTATGGTGCAACCGGGAACAAGCATACAAGTGTTCTCTTCACTGTATTTGGTTTAAAAATCTGATAAGGGTATGTTTTGTGTTTTGATGAAGTCATAGTTCTTAATCACACCAAGTATGAAAAAGCAGCACAAACATTTTACTTTGCCAAACATATATATCACTTAAAATGTTTTAAAGAGAGAGAGAAAAACAGATGCAAAATTGCCTACGAAAATAGACAACTTTATGATTTGTTTGTCATCTTCTCCTTCTTTGTTGTATATCGCATGACAGCTCATAAAGTGCACCACAACCACCAAATCACCAGTTTTTATGGAGACAGAAATGCACACAAGATACCTTAGTAGGAGTTATAAAAATGTAGATACTTCTAACATTTAAAAAAGCAAGTGGAAGTATTTTGTGAACCAAAAATATTCAAAAGCCTTGAGAAATGGGGATGTGTGAAACCAAAACCACTGCATAAATGGCTGTGGTTTAACCCACGTGCTAATTTTTTTCAGGATTTATAGCTATGCACCATGTTTAATACTGTGGCACTGACTTGTGTTTAAAAATAGTTTGCTGGGGTTAATCTGTGCCTTGAGATAAGCCTAGGGAACAATCTGCGGAAGAGGGGGCATGGTAGAATATAAGGGCTGTGATTGGGGTGAATGGTGAAACTACAGCAATATAGACTGGAAACTTATTTGATCAACTTGAGTGAACATACAAGCCCCCCGACTGGATGGTGGGACCCTTGGACTGTGTGGGTTTGGGCACAACTGCTTGCAAATTGGTTTTACATGAAGGATGCTTGTACTCATAAATTATTACTTATTGTTAAAAAATGAAAAAAAAAGTAAAAAAAAGAAAATGTCAATGTTAGACTACTAGGTACATTTTTCTAGAAAAAGAATCAGGCGCTGATAATAAATAAGGGTTATTCTTCATTAATGGGACTGTTGCCTTGGTGACTTTCAGCTCATGGAAGTATTTACATCAGCCCCAGGAAAGGATTCTGACACTTTTATACAGCTTATGCCTGGAATCTTCTCTTACAGATCTCTGATGCATTTTTGGTCTCACAATGACTTCAAAACTCTTCCAACCCCACCCCAAACATGTCTTATCCAAAACTAAAGGGGCAATTTGAACAAATTTCTTGTTACATTGAATAGATCAAAGAAAGAACAAATAAATGGCTTTCTTTTGCAAAAAAAAAATAGTTTGCAAGTGCTTGGGAGGGAATCTCAATTGATTTTAAAAGGGATAGGTATTGGGGGTGCTGAGAAAAATCTCTACAAATAGACAACACCCCCAAATGGTAAATCTCTGCACGTCTGTTTGCATTGTGTTTCTACAACTCTACCTGCCCTTGGAAAAATGAAGTTTGCTTATGTGAAAATAGAAACAGTCTCTCCTTCCTTCCACTTTTCAAGGATTAAGACATTTCACTCTCCTCTGAGTTCCAAGGCTGTGAAAGCCCCTTGGTGTCTCAAATATTAATATGACTTACACTGATATGACTTAAATAGCCTTTTAAAAATCTCATCTATAATACCGTGCTTATTTACTGCTCCTTGACAGGTACCAGACCTAATTGAAAAAGAATTTCTTCAAATTTTAAGTATTCTGAGCAGTCAAGTAAAGATAAGAAGAATGTATTAAAGGATTAAGGGCAAACAGAAAACGGAGATGAGGGCAGGACGGAGAAAATTAAAATAGAAAGGAAGTGAAATTTTGAATAATGGCATTTGTGAGAAGCAAATGAAATTATCTAACTTTAACTCAATCTATTACAGAACACGGTTTTCAACAGAGTTTAAAATATGTCCTTCTCCTACTTTGTAGTGACAGGTTCTACCCAAGTATTTCTCATGATGAGCACTTATTCTTCTATGCCAGTTTCACAGCAAACAGAAAGAGAAAAAAAAAAAAACCAGATGCCAAACCACAAATGGTACTTACTTTAATTCCTTACCCCATTCACCACTGATGTAAACATCTTCAGAAAGTACTTATTTCCAAAAAGCTTCAAAAAGCACCTATTTCCAAAAAGCTCTTTCCTGCTTTTACAAAAGAAAACATATTTTTAAATCACTGGAAAGGCCTTAAAAGAAACCCCCTGACACCCTCAATTAAAGAGCCTATTCAGTACAAATGGTAGCCATTGCCAGGTGCCGGGTAGAAGACAGCAAAAGGAAATAGCAGGCATATTGTCAGATGGGATATTACACCATTTTGCCCTCCCCAAAGAGGGGTTAAGAGCTGCTGAGCTGTGGCATGCGGCACCAGAAACAGATAGTCTTGGTAAGGAATCATACCTCTGTCTCTGTCTCTCTGTCTCTGTCTCTCTTTCTCTGTATACACACACATATACACACACACACACAGATATGTATATATATATATATATATATATAGAGAGAGAGAGAGAGAGAGAGAGAGAGAGAGAGAGAGATTTGTGTAAAAAAACAGCAAGAAGATGCAATCACAAGACAGGAAAACAAATTTCCTAGCACTTTAGTCATGGGTTCTAGCCTCCAAAGCCATAAATTTGTGCTGTATGACCTATCTGTGCTCACACAGCCAAGCCTCCCTCTGTGACTCTGCCAAAGTACCTGAGATGAGTCAAAGGAAGGAAGGAAAAGTTTATTCTAGCTCATCTTTTCAGGCTTTGATCCACGGCTGCTTTTGGCATGTGGCAAGAACACTGAGGATCCCTGTTCACCTCATAAAGACCAGGAAGCAAAATAAGAAAGAGAGGAAGGAGGGAGAGAGAGAGAGAGAGAGAGAGAGAGAGAAGCATTTCAACATCTCCTTTGGGAACACATGCCTAATGGCCTAATTCTTTCCATTAGCACCACTCCTCCACCCCTTAAAGCTTCCATCGCATTCCCATGATCACCATAAGCTGGCAACCAAACCTTTCCCAAGAGGGACATTTTTAAGCCACAGCAGTGACATTTTGTTATGATGCCCTAGATAGAAAGTCACTCAAAGTACAAAGAAATGTATTTATATTTTTTCAATCTACTCTTTCAAGATAGATAAGGTTACTATTTAGGACCCTCATCCACTTCCTAAGAATCAATAGCCTGCTTCCTAAATACCTACAGTGTATATTCAGGGACTGAGAACATGCTAAAGACTCTCAAAGGGCAGGCCCCAGGTCAGCATCTCCAGGGATGTGTTCACAATTCTCTAGAGACCTGTTGAGTCAGAACCCTGAGTGATAGGCCCCACAGTGGATCTTAAGTCTTCTGGGTGCTTCTGATACACACTAAAGTTTGACAGACACTGCTATATGGGACACATTTTAGACCTTAATTAAGCACAGAAAACATTATTATTTGGATCTTGCACCAGTGGCCATAGCAAAGCATTTCAATGCTACTGCCTGTACCACTGCTTTGTAGTATGTCACCACAAAGCCTTTTGAGAACTCACAGTGATTGTGTGAAAATGAACAAATGCAAATATTGCCTTCAAAGGGTTCCTAATCCCACCTGCAGCCAGTCTGCATGCTCAGCCAGGGATCCCGTTTCTTCTCTCAGGCATTTACATCTGATCTTCACAGTCATCTGCAAAGTCACCCGGAGAGTTATTAGAATTTACAGCAGAGAACTTGGAAGGCCTTGCCCTAAATCTCACAGCTAGTAATAAGCAGAAAGAGCTCGTATCTGGGACTCTACTCCATCTTCAAACTCTGCTTTACAGCCACTCTTCCCTGGCTTAGAAAGCCATGGACAGAAATAGCAACTGGCCTGATTTGCTAAAACAGAATAGAAAATTTTTGTTACTTGGAAGTAAAAAGTACATTTTTTCCACTGAAACAGAAATAAGCTGGTAAGAAATCCTCCAAAGGTTCTGGATAAATGGTCATGGGCCCTGGAAGAGGTCATCGACACACAATTGTCCAGGAAGCCTCATCAGTCTTTAGGTAAATAAAGTAAAGTAAATCGGTCAATGCAGTCAAATTCAAGACGCCAGAGCAATTATTCCTAAGGGCTGTTGGTGAGTGAGAGGCAGTGTTCTGCCCTTCGGTTTGTTAGTTTGGCCCAATATAAACCTCCTTTATCAGTATGGAGAACCATCTTCAATTTAATTTTATCAGCATTTATTTGGTAGCCGATGATGCAGAAATCATTGGAGGAGCTAGAGAAGCCCATGAAGAAGTGAAAAAGCGTCGTCCCTGCTCACAGAAACTTCTGAATGGGTAATGGAATTAACAGTGGGAAAGAGGGCTGGAGAGATAGCCTAGCGGTTAAGAGAGCCGACCGCTCTTACAGAGGACCCGGGTTCGATCCCCAGCACCCACATGGCGGCCGAGAACCATCTGAAACTCCAATTCCAGGAGAACTCCAGTTCCAGGGGAATCCGACACCCTCTTCTGACCTCCGCGGCGTTGCACGACACGGGTGCACAAACCTGCATGCAGACAGTACATTCATACACATACAGAAATAAATAAAATTAATAAAAAAAAAATTTTAAAGAGAGTGGAAAAGAGACCAACACAGTGTTGGTAATTATTACACTGGAAGGAGTGATCCAGAAAGCACCCACTTGCTGCCTGTGCTTCCTGACTGTAATCAAATATTCTACCTTACCTTGTTCCCAGGACCCCCAGTTTGCGGTAGAACAGGGTTAGATTTCTGGCCTACTGGGAGAAGAAGCTTCCACATAAAAACAGGTGGCTGCCCCACTTACTGGCATGCCTCCTAATTCTGACTCCATGGTTACATTCATGTGGATTTTTAACAGGGCCTCTGATTTCTACAGTCTGAATTGCTTCCAGACTCTGTGTCCGTTAGTCTTGGACCATCCATAGAAAGTGCTGATCCTGGGGCTGGAGAGATGGCCTAGCAGTTAAGAGCGCAGACTACTCTAGCAGAGGACCCGGGTTCGATCCCCAGCACCCACGTGGTGGCTGAGAACCATCTTTAACTCCAGTTCCAGGGGAATCGACACCCTCTTCTGACCTCCGAGGCATTGCACGACTCGGGTGCACAAACCTACATGCAGACAGTACATTCATACACATAAAAATAAATAAAATTAAATATTTTTTAAAAAAAGAAAGTGCTGATCCTACGTGTGTGTGTGTGTGTGTGTGTGTGTATCTAGCCTAAAACATTAGTTTTTCATGCTCAGTCTTATCAGTCCCATCACTGTACAACATCCAACAAACTGTACCATTCCCCACTTTGAAAATTAAGCTGGGGGGCTGGAGAGATGGCCTAGCGGTTAAGAGTGCCGACAGCTCTTACAGAGGACCTGGGTTCGATCCCCAGCACCCACATGGCGGCCGAGAACCGTCTGAAACTCCAATTCCAGGAGAACTCCAGTTCCAGGGGAATCCGACACCCTCTTCTGACCTCCGCGGCATTGCACGACACGGGTGCACAAACCTGCATGCATAGAGAAATAAATTTTTAAAAAATTTAAAAAAAAAAGAAAATTAAGCTGGTACTGACCTTGAAACTAAATCTCTGCTGGCTACTTTTCATACTACTTAGGTGTTATGCATGTTAGTGGCAAAGAAAGGTAACCATCAACTTTGCCCAGCTGCGGACCCTGTGAACTACATTGGCAACTCGCTTGGCAAAATATGCCCAATGGTGCCATTGCAACATCAATATTACAAGAGTAATCAGTCACCTTCTAATTGGATTTAGGGTCTATTTCACAAGATGGAGTCCATACCTGATATCAGGGCCAAGGACCTGTGCTAGACAGATCACAGACCACAAGGGAGAACCTACTACTAACATTCTGATGAATAGACAAAAGTATTGAACTGAATCCTAATGACTTGTTTCACCCATAGATTAGTGCATCTCGTAAGGTTCCCCTTGCAGCAGATGGCAATTAACAGAGACCCAAACTGGTCAACAGAGAATAAGAGATTACTGGGTGCTCAGCCCTAATTGGGACACCTATATTGTACCCTCTGCTCCCAAGGCTCAGAGATCACTGTGGAAGCATCGTGGAAATATTTTAAGAGCAAGAGGTGGTAGATGAATATAAGGAAGCTGTGTTTTCTGGACAGTATTTGCTCATATGAACCTACAGCACGTATGACATCATACACAAGACTTGTATAAACCCAAGCCAGACAGGAGCTCAGCATGGAGCAGGAGGCAGGAAGCCCCAGCCCTAGCTGAGGCTCTATTGACAAGGGATGGATGCTAGGAGAGGGAAAGTTAGTTTTCCTTACTGGGGTGATGCCTGGTAGGCTGTCCAGACTGCAGGCGTGGGCCCGCACCTGAGAGCATTTGGGAGGCATGAATTGGAATCTATAGGCCTTTAGAAAACAAAAATTACAAAAATAAGTGAACTTGAAAGAAAAAAAAAAGAAAAGGATAGATAATTGAGAACATAAAATCCCGGGGAGGCAGTGGAGAGGGGCTGGAGAGGGGAAGGAGTCAAAATGTGACCAAATTCATTTTATGAAATTATAGAATCAATAAAAATATATTTAAAAAAGAAAGAAAACTCTGACTTGATTTTCTTTGTCCCCTCCAACTATCTTTCTATTCTATTTCCCTTCCAGCAACTCTCCTCAAAAAAGTTCTCATATTCTGCCTCTTTCAGAACCTGCTCTACATGGGATTTAAACCCTGGTTGTCCACCGTGGATATCTTGTCAAAGCTACCAACGATTTCCATACCATGAAATCTAGTTGCCATCTTTGACACATGTCTTCCTCCCTGAAACATGAGGCTTGGCAGCAGCTCACCTCCCACAGCTTGCCCTCTTCATTGCTTGCTACTTCCTTTAGTTGTTCCGTCTCGTCTTCTGAGCATCCTTTCATGAGCACATCCCAGCATTTAATCCTTGAACACCCTGTCCATCAATGCTGTCTTCCTGGCTGACCTTCTCTCTAAGCATGCAATGGATCTGAGAGGAGAATTCCACGTCTTTAAATACCACACACTCACTGATATCACTTTCTCCTTTTTATCTCCACACCTTCCTTTCTCCTCAAACTCCACACCACTTCTTACTTTGCACCTCTATTTGGATATATTCCAATATATTCCATTTCAACACATTTGCAGTGAATTATTGATTCTCAGCCTGCTACCGACCACCAAAATTCTCCTTCTCAGCAAATTTCCTTCACCATAATCTTCTCAGTAAATGTCAATTCCATTCTTCTCAGACCAAATATACATATACATATACATAAGGCTATATATACATATACATATGTATATCCTGCACTACCACTCACTAACTTGTCAGCAAATGATCTCAGCTCACCCTTGCACTTCACCTATTATCTAGCAACTTCCTCCATTGCTTCCTCTATTAAAATTACTATTAAACAGTTGCATTTAAACATGATTATTAAAACATTATCATAAAATTATTGCATTTATTCTAATAGCCTCCTAATATATCTCCTTGCTTCTCTCCTTGCAATTTATTCCCAAAACTGCTCCCCAAGTAAAATATGGGTCAGTTTATGTCAACGCTCTGCTTAAATCTCTCTAATGGCTTCCTATTTCATTCAGAGGAAAGGCCACAAGCCTTCTAACAGTCACACGGCCTGACACGATGGGCTCTCACAGCCCCTTTAACATTGGCTCCGGAAGCTCCCAGGCCCATTCTTCTCTGGGTACACTGCACTCTTCCCCCAAGCACTCAAGCACATTTCCACCTCACAGACTTGGCACAATCTACTCCCATTGACTGAAGTGTTCATCAGTCGGCTCACCACACAGTCCTTAGCTCTCTCTTTCAATGCTGTACAGCTAGGGTTCAGTTGCATTGCCACCCCTACTCTTACCATTATAATCACTTATTTGTCACATGCATTAAAATGTTATTCTGTGACCACGTGCATTTTTGTTTTGTTTTGTTTTTTTAATCTTACAACCTTAAATAATAATGACAAAATAGGTAATCAGTTAATATCTATTGGATGAGTGAATATTATATTCAACTAATTACCGTCCGTTTACCCAGATATAGGCTGGTATTTTGAGTATAAACCAATTATTTCCTTTTGACCTTCGTAAAATAGCTATTACAGGAATCTAATAAAGTACTCAACTTTTCTGTCACTGAGACTGTGGGTTTTAATAATGACCATGAGTTATGTGATGATGATAATAAGTGTGCATGTGTGTGTGCATGCATGTGCACACGCGTGCACACACACACATACATGTGTTTGCACCTACACATGTGCACATGGTACCCAGATGACAAATGTACTGGTCATTTCTCAGGTGTTGTCCACCCTTTTTTATTTCCTTTTCTTAAATATTTTACTTATTATTTTTATTTTGTGTGTATAAGTGTATTGCCTTATGTATGTATGTGTATCTCTGTTGTGCAATGCCACAGACAGCCTTGGATTCTCTTGGAGCTGGAGTTACAGATGATATTAGATGTCATGTGGGTGCTGGGAATTGAACCTGGGTCCTCTGCAACAGCATCTCGTGCTCTTAACCACTGAGCCATCTCTCTAGTCTCTTTATTTCCTTTTTGAGAAAAGGTCCTCCATTGGCTTGGAGCTCCCCAACTAGACTGGCAGGCCAGCCAGCCCCAGCGCTCCACCCATCTCTGAGTACCCAAGGCTGGGATCATAAGCACACACCTTCACACCTATCTTTTAACATAGATTTATTTTTTTACCTGAAGATTAAACTCAGGTCTTAATACTTACAAGTCAATTACTTTACTGAGTTAACTACCAGGGACAATGTTGTTGATTCTAAGATAAATATTGATAATTACCTTACTTTTTATAAAGTTATCTCTGGGAGACTGAAGAGAAAGCTCAGTGGTTAAAAGCACTGGTTGTGCTTGCAAAGGATCCGGGTTCAAGTCCCAGCACCCACATGGCAGCTAACAGCCATCTAACTCCAGTTCCACAGGATCCAATGCCCTCCTTTCACCTCCATGGGCATTGCATGACACAGGTGCACTTACATACAGGCAATACGTTCTCTTTTTTTAATATTTTTTTAAATTTTTATTTATTCTTTTATGTATATGAATGTACTGTCTGCATGTAGGTTGGTGCACCCGTGTCGTGCAATGCCGCAGAGTTCAGAAGAGGGTGTTGGATTCCCCTTGGAACTGCAGTCAAAGACGGTTCTCAGACACCATGTGGGTGCTGGGGATCGAACCTGGGTCCTCTGCAAGAGCAGTTGGCACTCCTAACTGCTAGGCCATTTCTCCAGCCCCAGGCAATACATTCTTACACATAAAATTTTTTAAATAATAATAAAATGTTTTAAAAATAAATAAATAAAATCGTCTCTGATTTGGACCCAGATATGCAATGTATTATCCAAGTTTTACAGTTAAAGGAACTGGAGTTCAAACTTTTTACAACAACTTTTTCATATTCCCCTATCTACTGAGTGTCAGAAGTACAGCTCGGGTTCCAAAGTATATACTTTTGAAAATGTCTTAGCCTATCATTCTCCAGGAGCAATTTGGTTGCTTGGACTCCTTCTTATTTCCCAGAAAATGGTTGCTGAAAACCAAACAAAATGATGAACTGACCTAAGTAATGTCATTGGCCATAATTAGCAATGTCTCCAGAGGAACATCATTCAGAGAATGTCTGAGCTAGAAGGTATAGAGACTCTACATTTCATATAAAACTGAAATATAAAGAGGTTCATTTGCCTAAAGTTGATTTTCTGATGTGGGAAGACATGAGCAACTTATCCAAAAATGTCTTAGAAGACAGATAACCTAGCTCAAACCCAGGTTCCACATCTTCAGGGTGGCCTAGATTTCTTGCATTACCCCCTTCCCTGCACTGTGGGATAGACACATGTCTACTTATGGGAGTTTAACTTTTATTATAGTTAAATATATATATATATATATATATATATATTATCATGTAAATAGATATGGTTTTTATTATGCAGTAACGTCATTACAGTATAAGAGTTCAAGACTTTGAACACTCAGCCTAATGTATCTCACAAATCCTTCTTTCCTACAAACAGAAAAAAATATTAATCTCCCTAGGAAAATACCTACTGTAGGGCCAGTGTTCAATCCTGAAATCCAATTTTTCAATCTTCTTCAAGTCTATGGCTTAAAACAGTGTGGCTTCAAGTGATAATACTGGGGATATTGTTGTTGCTTTCTAATCTGCCTACAACACTGACTATAATTGCTGCTTTAAGGAGATGAACAGATGAAAGAATAAAGAAGAGGGTCTTTTAAAATGATGGAATAAACACTCTCAAGCATGTGAATGTGGATGCACTAAACTCCAAAGTATTTAAAAAATACATTTGAAAGCATGAATTAGCATTCCAGTGCTTATCAAATGCCTCCAGAAACAATAGAAACTATGCTCAAAAGGAAAGAAAAAACTACTTTGGTTATATTTGTTAATATGCTTCAGGGCTTGAGTATAAAACAGTAGAACACAGTCACTTTTCGTGAAATTGATAGGACAAGAAGTTTATAAAGAAAACGACACCTTCAGTCCAAGGTAAGGAGTTAGGCGAACTTTTCCATGGCCTGCTCAAGGCCAATCTGAGAAGCCGGCACCCGAAGAAGGAAGCCCACATGCCCTCTTGGGTCCAAGACCCTCCCAGATGGCACCTCTCTGCACGCGATGCTCCGCACTCATCCTGGTCACACTAGTCCTTCATTCTTTAAGGGTCATCCTCTCCAACTCTTCATGCATGCTGCTCTCTTGCCTGGACATGTGTTAGTTTTGCTAGAAAAGCACCCTTGAAGAAGCCACATATGAACATGAAACTGCTTCAAGTCTAGCAGAAGTCAGATGGGCTGTCCAGGGGAGAGATTGTCTTAATAAGTCCAGATGGTGCTTATCTACAAAAGTCAAAATCAATTGTCACTGTAAAATGCAGTTATTTAAAAACATGAGGGTTTCCTAGGCTTAGAAGGAGAGATGGCCTAGCGGTAAGAGCCCCGACTGCTCTTGCAGAGGACCTGGGTTTGACCCCCAGCACCCACATGGCAACTGAGAACCGTCTTAAACTCCAGTTCCAGAGGAATCTGACGCCCTCTTCTGACCTCCTTGGCATTGCTTAACATGGGTGCACAGACCTACATGCAGACAGTACATTCGTACACATAATAATAAAATAAATAAAATTTTTAAAAAACATATGAATACTTGTATTGCTCAGTGCATCTGATTATAGAAACATGCAGGTTGCTATTAAATTACATCAAGAACATCACTTTGTTATCTTTTTAAATAAGAATGGCAATAGGGTGCCATTTTGTCTTCTACCTGTGATCTGCCAAGAAATGTTTAGAGAAAACTATATATCTAAGGTTAACATATATGTCTACTAATACAAAGATCACACCTTAAATATTAGAATTACATAAATGACTGTCAAAAAAGTTCCTTTATGAATTGGTTTTAAGTAAATGTTGATGAACAACCCTGTTACTGAATTACAACTTCTGAAAGATCTTGATCCTTCCTGAATCACACTATAAACACGGTTACATGCGCACACTTGCACGCGCACTCACACACAAACACAAACACACACACACACACACACACACACACACACAAAAAGCATCCTACTATAATAGTATTTTGGCAGTAACAAGATTTTAGACTTCATTTCAATCCTAGAATTTTCTTTGCCATAATAAAATTATCTTCTTAATCTAAGCCAAGGACCTAAGGCCTCATATACTCTGGATATAGAATTTGGGATGAGCCATGGAAGCTTTCTTAGCTTCATTTAGAAAATTGGGATCGTGGGCTGGAGAGATAGCCTAGTGGTTAAGAGCACCGACTGCTCTTGCAGAGGACCCGGGTTCGATCCCCAGCACCCACATGGCGGCTAAGAACCGTCTTAAACTCCAGTTCCAGAGGAATCTGACGCCCTCTTCTGACCTCCTTGGCATTGCTTAACATGGGTGCACAGACCTACATGCAGACAGTACATTCGTACACATAATAATAAAATAAATAAAATTTAAAATAAAAAAAAAGAAAATTGGGATCATAATTCCAATCTCACAAGATCGATCAGAGGACCAAATGATATATTTTGAAGGTATATTTTGAAGGTACTCTGTCATCTGTAAAATCTGACACAGAAATAAATTTTTATCACACTATTAATATGAGAGAATTCTCTCCTGTGATTTGCTCTCCTTACAGAGAAACCTTCCTTTATCCTTATCAGCTTTCCTAACACTCGTCACTCTGTCACATTATTTGCGAATGATTTTTGTATTTTTATTGTTTTACTGGTAGAACGTAAGCTGCATGCGAACAGAAGCTTTGTTGGCTAACTGATGAATCTCCAGCTATAAGAAAGTGCTCAGCAGTAACTGGGCACTCTGAATGTATCCTTGGAAGATGGCACGGGTGGGCCAGATGCCCAAACACATGAAATTTCATCTTCTCAGCAAGGTCTCCACATAAATGGACTAAAAAAAAGGAAAAGATAGAACAGATAAACTAGAAAGAATTATCTGGGCAGCCCTGAGGAGTGGTTTAATTTCCTTCCCAATCCTCAGAACTCAGACCTTAATCCAGGAGAAAATCATATAGTTTATTTGATGGAGATAATCCATTTGCCTTATCTCCTAACTACAAACATTGTCTTATCAAAACAGGGTGGACTGTAAGCACCACTCTTAAGTTGCTGCTTTGTGCCATCTGATAGTCTTTTTCTAAGTCTAAGTGTTTGTGTTCACTCATTCCTCTCAAGCGGATTCTAAAATCCAAATCACAGCCGTAATTCATTTTTTATTGTTCTCTTGCTCAGCTTCAACACATGTACAGTAGTAGTGCTCACTCTTCAGGGGGATAATGGCATTTTTGGAGATTTTACTGTAGTCATTACTCTTGCTTCTTTATTAAGAGACTTGACTTTAATCTTCTGCCTTAGCTATGTGGTTTATCTTATGAATATTAATATACAACCCAAAGGGATCTATCCAGCGAATATGAATTAGAGAGAGCTTTTTTATATTGAAGAAAGAGAAAGCCATTTTCTGGGAGGTGCATCTTTCTGGGGTGTACGAGCTCTAATTTAATCAGCATGTAGTCATCATGTACACCACCAGCATTCCAGGCCACGGAGTAATTGAAATGATTCAAGCTTGTTTAATAAAGTAATTTCAATTATAGCAAGAGTTGAGTCAGAAAATGTCAGCTGTGCAAAGTTTATGCTGTCTGGCATCAGCAATAGGGCACCAAATGCTCACATCGGAAGGGCCATGGTGAGAATGAGTTGTATATTTTGAAGTCTTGAAATATCTTTGCTCACACGAAATGAGTTTCTCTTGAGTGATTTGTTAGTCAAGGATTCCAAATATAAATTTATCCTGAAAATAGTGTGAAAAAAATTTCACTTGAAGCCAAGAGCTTAGAACTGGAAGGTTCAGAAACTCTACCTATCCTCTTGCCTCCTAACCATGACTAGCAGCCAACACTTCACACAGTCTGCTCCACACCCAGATACTTCAAGACCAGTCACCACCAACGTCTGAAGCTACTGACGACAGAACATTGGAAAGGAGATAGTGGATGGTGTCACTGTAGAATACAAATGAATGCATAATATCTACAAGTGGCTTTCCCATCACCAAGCAACACAACCCAATTCCAGCAAGTTTCAATGTGGTTCTGTCACCCTACCAAAAACCATCGACTCAGAGATGCTTCGCATGCTCTCTCCCTTTTCTCTTTCCTCAGCTTCCTCTATCCTTCTAGCTTGCAGTTCTCCTGGCACAATTTACATATTTAAAGTCCTGAATAGTTCCACTACCTCAAAATCTCAAATTATTGTCCTATTGTTCCTCGTCTTTTGTCTGCCTTTTCTTTGATTAGGAGATGCTTTTCTATACACAGAGTTTGCATAATTACCTAGGATGATCCCAGTATCTAATGCAATTCCTTACTGTTGAGTAGGTAGATGGCAGGAACATCTGTTTGCAATTTACAATCATGCATCCCAGAAGGCCTTATTAAATTCTTTTATTTAGATTTGCCTGCTCTTTTCCAAGCAGCAATTCATCTCTCCTTTTGACCACATTTAGTTTAGGTCGCTTATGTTAATGTAGACAGCACCCTATTTCAGGAATGTAATAATGGTCACCTCCAAAGATTATGGTACATCTACTGTTTTCATAAACACTACTGTTGCTGACATCTTCCTTTGGTCTGGTTCTGGGTATCTATGTCATAGGCTGTTATTATGTAAATAAAGACTAGTAAGATGTACCTGCTAGACTTCCTCAGAGACATCTATTCTGTTACAGCCTTGTCAAACCACAGCTCAGGCAGTAGGACATGCAGTATGATAATTAATATCCCATGTATCTTAAAATATACATGTGGTCATCTACCATCTCACCAGTGAGTAGGACAAAGGTAGAATTCTCAGTGAAATAGAGTATCAGGATTCTCAAGTGAAATTTCTTATGAGTCTGGGCCACTTTGTTTTTCTTATAAAAACACTTCCTAGCATTTATTGGAAAATGATAGGATTATATAAGTTAACATATAAATATTTGCTGCCTGCACAACTTTTATTTTAACCTTTATTTTAAATCTTACTTCCTGTTTATTCCCTCATTGATCTCCTCAGAATGCTAGCTACTAAAAAAATAAAAGCTTCCTGGTTTATGGAGTTCCTTCCCTTTATAATCCTCAAAGGAGAGTTTGAATGCAAGACCATTATGAATCCAACTTTACAGATGGGGAACTTGAAGCTCGGAGAGGGTAAATGGGAGAAGCAAGGTCAGGCTGCTGTTGAGTTTGAAAGAACCTGGTACTCTTAAATTTTCCTTTGCTTTGTTACCCACAAGACCATGCAACTGCTTTAGTAAGGAAAATGTGCTTTTGTAAGTATTGATACCAAACTTTCCCCACTTAGCACTTTAGAAAAATGAGAAATGGAAAATTAAAGGTTCAAATTCTTTTCTGGGATGAAATACTTATGACAATGACATTCTTTGCTTAAATACTCTCTAATTTTTATATCATTTCCAAAGAAATCCTATATTGAGAGGATTTCTGATGTACTGTGATAATGATACCAACTTCTTGCTGAATAGCAATATCTACTTCTATTCTTTTTATGGCTATAGAGAAGAGTTTTAAAAAAACATGAAAAGCTTCTAAAGGGTAATAATTTTTCCCCAAATAAAAATGAAGAAAAACAGCTAAAATTGTGAACACGTAAGGTGCGTGCAAAGAGTCCTTTCAAGGTAAATCTTACCAAGAAAGAAATTGCAACAAAATTAAAATGGAAAAAAAGGTTTCCTTTCTGATTTAGTTATCCTCAAGTTCTATGACATGTGAAGAATGGTATCTTGCCAATCTTCATGGGATGATTAGGAAGACAGAAAAAAGAAGAATGAGGTGTGGTGCTCTCCAAGTTTCCCTGAGAGTATCAGCCTCCTCGGTCTTCCATCTGGCTTCTGGGAGAATTCTCTGAGGCATGGGAAAATCTTTGTCCAGTTTCGCCACTGCAGGTGATATTAGCTCCCATAAACCCTCATGCCGCACTCCATATTGCTCTCACAATGGCATCTCCATGCCAGCCAGCACTCTGCATCTTCTGTGACATGTGAGCTGTGGGCTGAAGTCCCAGACCCAGATGATTTTTCTCCCTTAATAGTGATGGAGACTTTATCATCACACTAGTGAAAGAAAGTAAAGCCACATTCTCTAATTTATAGAACTGTACATTTGTTGCCCATCTGAAGGTACATTGGACTATACACAGACTCCCCCAAGTAATAATCACACTTTTCAAAAACCCCCAACATCAGTAGAAAATTTCAGCCTCTATTGTAAGGAGAATGTCGATGATATTAGGTAAAGATTATTTTCTACTCACTATTTTATACACGCCCACTCACACAGAGAGTCCACACCGCCACGAAAACCTTACTTGTATCCACACCAGGATATAGCCAGCATTCTCCCTTTTTGTGAACACATTTTTTTTTCCTCTGCTCAGAAGAGACAGTCATTAAAACCTGTTTCTCTGAGAGAAATGCTAAACACTGACGGCCATCAAAGCGATCGCTTTCATGCAGTTCCAACCTGAACTTCAATACTTAGATTCTCCTTTGGGCTCTACAACATAGGAACTCTGAAAGTCCATGAATTTCTCCATCAGCACCTCTAAATAACCTTCAGCAATTGTTACTATCATTGTAGCTACCACTATCACACAGAATGGGTACTGGATGTGCTTGTAGATGATGACCATGTTGACTACTCTCCTAGAGCAAAAATTGGGCTACTTTCTCCATTTTGGAGCATTTATTCCTTAAAAAAATACGGCAGGTTACTTTAGCATAGACACATGTTTGGATATGTTAATCCATGAATTACAATTTTCCCCCCTGTTAAATATGACAGGGTCTTACTGTGGCTTATAACATCTCCTAACCTGTATAGGATGTAAGCTTGTGGCATCAGCCATGGGTTATTTCTCCAAGGGGAGAGCCAATAGCCAATTAGATTTGGGATATACAGGCACATGGCTGCCTCTGCTGCACAGTATTTCCAGGCAGGTGAGGTGTAGCTGGTGCTGACGGTGGAGTCTTGCTTGACTCAGGGAGACCCATATTTGCTTTATTGGTTTAGTGGCCTTTGGTAACACTCTCTGGCATTCCAGAGGCCATCTGTACACTTGCATGTGTGGTCTCAATACATCCCTCCCATGTTAACGTCAGGTCTTCGGCAGCAGGGTCTTATTGCCTCTCCTCCTGTAGGTATCCCAACTTAGAGGCAAGGAGCCCTTACCTTTTGTGGGGCCTTGGATCCCCTGGCCAACATCCACCTGGTAGAACAATCCATTGCTGATGTCAGAGCTCCTGTATTAATATATTTTGCCTGAGTGCATAGCCCTAGGACTTTAGTATTATATTTGGTTCTGAACAGAGAGTAATCCCTTCCACAGTTCCCATGTCTAGTAGTCAATTAAAGAAAGCAGTTTTACC
>VZQC01009066.1:178235-223593 GCA_009823505.1 Rhizomys pruinosus | reverse complement strand
TCTCTCTCTCTCTCTCTCTCTCTCTCTCTCTCTCTCTCTCTCTCTCTCTCTTTTTCCCCTCACAAAAGAGATGGGTCTGTTAAATCATAGACTGGAATTCTTACCCATAAACCAAAACAGCCCTTCTCTATATATATATATATGTGTGTGTGTGTGTGTGTGTGTGTGTGTGTGTGTGTGTGTGTGTGTGTACAGCGATGGAGAAGCTGACTAACAGTTTGCTTGAGACTAGATCTTTGAAGTGCACTGTGGCCATCAAAGGCATTGCCTTTCTTCCTCTTGCTGTCTCTCACAGTCACTATCCAGTTCTCCCGAATGAAGATGAAGCCCCACCAACTGCTCTGCCCACCACTTTCTTTCTCAGAGTTGGAGACATTTGTTTCTGACTTGTTTTGTCTAGCAATGCCTAACATAAATGCCAAAGGACACAGAATTTCACCCAACGAAAGGATCCAGCCTCTCGTCCCTCACCCTGCAAGCAGTGACCTTAGGGACTGTGGTCTGGAGTAACCCCTGCAGTTCTGCCTAGTACTTTCTGACAGTCTCCATCTGGCAAATGGGATTTGTACGTTTATCAGATGTGATGTAATTACAGGCCCATGTAGGGGCCACTAAAGGCATTTTCTAGCATTTGTCACCTTAAGAAAAGAGAATTTTATAGAAATTGTTCCTTCCTATACAATCCATTCCAAAATCTACTAATTTCCTCTTTCCATTCATCTTCCAGAAATCCTGTATCCAAGACAAATGGGATTTAGCATAGCACGCTTTCATTGGCACCACAATGAGCAGGACTATTTTAAGAATTCTATTCATCAATTCTCAATAAATATTATGATACCAGCACTTAGGCGTTCTAAAGTGACTTTCCTAAGCGGATCTCCAGCTCTTTAGCAACACAAATGCATTAAACCTCCTAATTCCTTTGCAAAACAAGCTAAGAAGCCAAAGCTGAAACATGATTTCTATAATGTAACCACATAGCAAGTCACTTAGGATTGGCCTAGTTCTTAAAAGAGCAGAAAGAAGGTGGGAAGGCATTTAGAAGAAATTTATTTGGGTACTAGAACTATCTTGTTCAGGTTAGGGTAACAATAAGAGGTTCTATTGCTTGCCACTAAAAAACATTATTCAAAGGCTACATGTGGGGGTTAAACTTTGGGGTTACAGTGAAGAGAAACCATTTTCTTTTGGAACATGCAATGCAATAGATTAGAAATATCTATTTCAAAAACAATAATAAGTATCACATACTAATTAAAATAATAGATGTATATCTGGAATATGGAGTTACTTAGAAGGATATTCGAGAAAAGATTGCCTTAAGATGCAATACCTGACAAGGAAGGTAGAGTCAATTTTACAGTGCTGTGACCACCCCCTTTCAAAGAAAAAAGTATCCTTGCCAATGGCAATGAATGTTCTCATGGCTTCCCTGAAGACAGACTGGAAGATCTATACTAGTATCAGAAAATAATGGTCCTTCCTTTCTCTATCTGCCACTTCTAATAGAGTGTTGCCAGGGCTTAACCAATAAATTACAGAAAAGTACCTCTAGACAAAGAAGTGACTCCCTTGTGGTCTCTGTTTCTCCTACTCAAGCTCCTTAAACACAGAACAGGAAAAATGGCCAGTCTTGCCCTGGAAAGCCAGGTGTCCTGTTGTCCCCCCCCCACCCAACTCACAGATAGTGAAAGTCAAATCTAAACCCAGAGGTACTAATCAGATTGAACACTCTTCCCACTGAGCATCTCCAGGTGGACAGGGTACTCTGCTTCCCAGTCACATACCTGTGACCACCGTAGCAGGAATGAAGATTACTCTGTGGACAGATACCTGTGCCCTTCCCTTTGACCCTCAATCTATGGAAACAATGGAACTCAAGAAATTAGACTTTCCCCAGGAGTCTCATGCTGGGAGAAGGAAAAGCCTGGGGCCCTGGCACCAGAGGGAACTCTCTCCTGAAAAGAGATTTCACCGAGTGCTGACAACTTATCAGAACATCTTGCAGGAGAAACTAGCACTGAGACAAACGAGCAGGGGTGGGGCCACACTTTGACCAGGACTGCTTACTCATTTACAGGTAAACGTCAGACTAGGACCCTGGAAGATGAACTTGAGGATCTCTGACCTCTTTATTCCTCTCTTCAGTATGGCCACACTGAATAAATCTCCTTTTTCTGCTTTTCACTTTATCTATTTAACTGGACCATTGAGGACAGTTGGCTAAACCTGGATTCTTCTGGCTGCCAGGCCCAGGTTCTGAACCTAACAACTCTAGGAACACACCCACAATTCCAATAACATATGCAATTTACTTCATTTATTAAGTACATGAGACCTTTCAAGGATCAGTGTCTCAAAATGAGTTTGATATTTAAAAAAGATACCCAAATCACAGTGTTTTAAAGCAACGAAAGTTTTTCTGTCCTCATATGAAGTCTGGTGCAGATGACGGGACTCCCGGCTCTCCTCCATTCAGTGACTCAGAGCTCCAGACTCCATGCCGGCACCCCAGCATTTCATACTTAGTTTCTCAGATTCCACATCCAAGTGAGGGAGAGTGGGAAAGGCGCAGCCTCCCACCATCGCAGCCAAGTTTCATGTATCTGTTACCCACCTAGCCACGTGGCTGCTGCCAACTGCAGTGGAGGGCGGAACTGTGTGAGCACTGAAGACGAGACATTTTATCCCAGACTCTCTAGAATTATTATAGCATGTGCCAAAAACTATATACTCAATAAAGGAATACTGGACGAATAAATGAAAGAAAAATCTTGTATGTTCAAAGTACTGCTTTAACACTGTCCAGGAGATATAAAGATACACAAGGATAACCATATGCAGTGGGTCATCCCGGCCTTTGAGAGGTGGAGGCAGTAGGATTGTACACATGCCAGCCTGGACTATCTAGCAAGACTTGTCTCAACAGTGCCCCTTCCCCCATAAAAAAATAATAAGGGGCTGGAGAAATGGTTCAGTGGCCAGAACACTGGCTGCTCTTGCAGAAGACCTGGGTTCAGTTCCCATCACCCACGTGGCAGCTAACAACCATCATAACTCTAGTTCCAGAGTACCTGACACCCTCTTCTGACCTCCTTGGGCATTGTATAACATGGTTGCACATATACACATACAGACAGTAACATTCATACACATAAAATAAGGGGGCTGGAGAGGTGGCTCAGTGGTTAAGAGATTGCTCCACAAAGGAAGCAGGTTCAATTCCCGGAACCCACATGGTGACTAACAACTGTCCATAACTCCAGTTCCAGAGAAATTTGATGCCCTCTTCTGAGCATTACACAACAATGGGTGCAGTTACATACATGCAGGTAATGCATGCATACACATAAAAAATTAAAATAACATAATTTTAAACAAATAAATAATAAGATATACAGGAGTAGTATACAGTCAGACAAAATAAAATTAATCAGACTTATCAGTATAGACCAAATGGTAAGTAAATGGCCAGTGAGATAAAAGGAAAGAGAAATCAAGATCTAGAATGATTAGGAAGCATAGTCCTCTGTTTAGCTTTAGCCTCAAGATACTTCGCTATAAAGATTCAGAGCTATTTGCCTCAAGGTCTTGTTTTGCTCTAATGACAAGAGAAAACATGCACATACGCAGTAATGAAATATCATTTCAAAAGTTTTTACTATCTGGTTGTAAATATGAGACCGGTGTTTACAAATCATTTCTGGTGTTTTCTTTTTAATATTTTATTATTTTTTTATTTCGTGTATATGAGTGTTTTGCCTGCATGTATGTAAGTACACCCATGTCATACAATGCCTGTGGAATTCAGAAGAGGTTGTCAGATTTCCCTGGAACTGGATGATATATGGTTGTTAGCTGCCACGTAAGGGCTGGTAATTGAACCCTAGTCCTCCGCAAGAGCAACCAGTGTTCTTAACCACTGAGCAATCTCTCCAGTCCCTGTTTCCTTTTTAGAGAAACAAATTATTTCAAGAGCTGAGAATTTGGGGCTTCACATTCACATATGGCAAGCACATATGAAAGCAACTGACCTGCCTACCACTGACATATATCAAGGCTTCTGTGTGTCACAGCCATAAGAAGCAGCTGCTAAGAGCAGCTGAGGGCATGGCTTGGAGAAGTTCTGTGGAACTGTAATATATGAACCACTTGAAAATTATTCATTTTCAGGCCAAATGCTGGCCTTTTTCTTTTTCTTTTACAAGATATTATTAACCTTAAGTGCCAGAAATTAAGAACTAACCATAATATTTTATAGCAACATTTTAGCCTGATCTCAAGTTCAAAGGTTTTCAGGTACCAGGTGTGTAAACTGCCACGTTTTGAAAAATCAATTCAGCAATATAAGCAAGGAGTCTTTAAGATCTTCTTATGTTATGACAACTAATTGCCTTTATAAAAATCAGTCCTAAGGTAAGAATCAGAAAGATTTCATTCTTCTTTTTTGCCAGCTATAATTGACAGAAGATTTCATTCTTAAAATATTCATTCAATCTTATTTATCAAAGGGAGAAATACAGATAACCTAAACTTCTACTCCTAGAAAAATGAGTTAGCAAGTTAAATTGCATCCATATGTAGGAACATTATCTATCCATTAAAACATATGATCACTGAGACTGGAGAGATGGCTCAGCAGTTAAGAACACTGGCTGTTCTTGCAGAGGACCCAGGTTCAGTTCCCACCACCCACATGACAGCTAACAACCATCCTTAACTCCAGTTCCAGAGGATCCAATGCCTTTTTCTGGCCTCTGCAGCATTGCCAACCACAAGTGTACTTGCATACGTGCAAGCAAAATATTTATACACATAAAAATATAAAAATAAATAATAACCATGTACATGGTAGGCATTAGCTATAAAAGGAATTAACTGGTCAGTCATCTTTCTCTATAGAAAATCTTTTCTGAATATGCAAAAATATGTTTTCATATTTAATGCTGCAATCTTTTTGGTTTGGTTTTGTGGTTGTGTGTGTGTGTGTTTGTGTGTGTGTGTGTGTGTGTGTGTGTGTGTGTGTGTTTAACACAGTCTCCCTAGTCCCAACCCACCTGGAAGTCACAATGTGGACCAGGGTAGCCTCAACTTCACAGAGATTCACCTGCCTCTGCCTTCCAAGGCCTGAAATTAAAAGTCACCACCATAGCCAGTATTGCTACAACCCTTTTTATGACATCAAATATTAGTAAACCTGGATAAAGATTTATCAAAATAAAGAAAAATATAAAATGCTAAAGAGAATATTCAAAATTTACTAAATTATATCTTGAAAAATGTTAATAATTTAACAAGTTGTAAAGGGATAACTTGAATTTGGTTGGAAAAGTTGCTTCCTTTTTGAGTTCTAAATACTTATGCATTTTAATATTTTATATAAAGACAAAATATGTGATTATAGATAACTTTTAATTATGTAAAGAAAAATTACCATAAAACAATATCAAAATTAAAAACCTATACAATATAATATGTGCATGGTATTGTAGCCCTAGTATAAAATCTATCAAAGGGAAAGAAAGCTGTAGAGATAAACCATCAGATTGTCAACAGCATTTCCTTTTAGGTCACAAAACCATCCGTGGGGTTCTGCTTCCTTATATTTTTATATCTGTTTTATATTTTCTATAAAACAACTATTGCATGTGTAATTAAGGAATGGGAGAAAGCTAAAATGTCTAAATAAGCATTTCAACAAGAAAAGCATCAAAGAGACACAAGTCAGAAAGCATCAGTGCTGTGCCTTAGATAAGTCCCCTAAAGATCATGTGTTAAATAAAGGCTCAGTCCCCAGACCGTCGTGCTATTGGGAGGTAGGAGATCCTGTAAGAGGCGGAGTCCAGTGGGAGGTTATTAATTATTGGGGGTAGGTATCATGTATCCAAGGGGCCTGTGGAACACTTGTCCCTTCCCCTTCCACCCACCTTGGTTCTCAGCCAGGCTCCCCATATGATGCTCTGCTCTACCTCAAGCCCTAAAGCAATAGAGCCAACAGAGAACGGTCAACAACTCCACCGTGAGCCAAAATAAACCTCCTGTCTGACATGTTGACTATCTCACATATTTGTTGCCGTAGTGGAAAGCTGACCATTGCTCTCCGGACAGGAACATTATTTTCCCTTATAGGAAAATATTATTAAAAGAATTCATTGGGCCATCGAAATAGACAAGCAGCAGGTAAAGTTGCTTGCCCCCGAACTGGACAACCTAGTTTGTATCTTCAGGACCTCCTGATAGTGGAAACAGAGAACCAACTCCCATAAGTTGTCCTCTGACCTCCGAATACATGTGCACACATTCATGTGCACAAACATGTGCATTTCTTGGCAGACACGAGTTCACAAACAAACACACAACAAGTAAATAAATAAATGTAATAAAAACTATAAAACAAATAAAACCCTATGTGATTTCATTAAAAAATAATTTCATTACACACTTTTTATTTTCATGTAAATAAAGAAGTCTCCTTGCTTCTTGTAATCAATAGGTGTGACTAGAATGTGAAATTCATATATTTTCCTATTCCCTTTAAAGGTGTTTTGAAACACACTTGTAAATTCTCTCATCAACTAACTTGTCCCTGGGTCAAGCTGATGAGGACTTCAAGTGTAAAGCATGTTGGAAATAATATGATGCCACTTCTCTGTCATGAAAGAACACACAACTTTATTTTCTCAAGCTGCCACATAAGAAGTCTGGCTACCCAAGAAGCTGCCATCATGGGACAGGGTCTGAGTCATCTGGACAAGACACAAGTAGGCACATCAGTCCCAGTCAAGCCAATCCTTCCATTCATGCAGCCCAATCCATTTATCCACTGCCAAACATAAGAGTGAAAGAGATATTACAGATGACTCCAGTCTGCCCATTTGAATCTTCCTGGTGAGATCTAGACATGGAAGAACAAGACATCCATTCTGTGCTCTGTCCAAATTCCTGACATAGAATCCATAACAATTTAATTATCATTTTATGTCTTCTCATTTATGGTGATAGTCATACAGTAATGGATTAATGAAACCTCCCTTCTGGAACATATACATACCAACGCTCTTTAATAAGAAGTCAGTAAATAAGATGTTCCCTAAGCTCCTTGACACTTTGAAGTTTCACATTCTTTTACCCATTGTGTGAAGGTCACATTGAGTGATTATATCATTATATTTATTTCTCTTTTTTTTTTTTTTTGTATTTTTTGAGACAGGGTCTCCCTTACTCCCAGCTGCCTGGAAGCTCGCTATGTAGACCGGCCTGGCCTTGAACTCACAGAGATCCACCTGCCGCTGCTTCCCAGAATGCTGGGATTAAAGGTGGCCTTTTTTTTACTTAACGCCATTATATTTATTTCTAGCTAATTATTTTGTATTGTTTCTTGGGTTTCTGGTTTTTTTGGTGTTTGTTTTGTTTTTGGTCTTCGAGACAGGGTCTCCCGTCGCCCAAGGCTTGTCCTGGAATCACTCTGAGACACAAGGCTGGCGCTTGAACTACACAAAGATTTCGCCTGCCCTCTGCCCGAAGTGTAGATTAAAGGCTGGCACCACCCACGCCACGGCTCTAACTAAGTATGTTTGTCTAGTTATAAAGATAGTAAATCATGCTCTTCTTGGTGGTTAGATATAATTTTCACTTAGTAATAACAGCATGCTGCTTTGGTTTGACTTGTCCTCAAAAACTCATATGTTGAAGGAGTGGTTCTCAGCCTGTGGCAACACTGGGAAAGTGGCAGGGCATTTTGGACAGTAAGCCCTTAAAGGAAGCATGAGCTCCTCTTCTTTGTCTCTCTGTGTTCTAGCCATCAAGAAGTGAACAGCTTCCTCTACACATGTCATCCCATGATGCACTGTTTCATCACAGGCCCCCCAAGCAACCAGCGCTGAACCATGGATCTAAAATAGGATCCAAAATAAGTTTTTAGTAATTTTAGTGTTTTGGGGTGTTGTCATTATTAACCAAAAAGATTTTTAAAGAGGTTTTCATCTATTATTGACCATAGACCTCTCAATATTTCAACCATTAGATACTATTATCATCTTCTCCTTTTAAATTGAGCAAGAGGAATACAGAGACGTTATGTTTACCTACAGTCACACACTGGTTAATAGCAAAGCCAAGATTAAACCTCAGCAGTCTGATACCAAAACTACTACTTTAACCCATTGTACTAAATTCTTTCTTCGTTCTATATTTTTTTTTTTAATTTCAGTATGTGTCATGATGATACTGTCTGCATGCAAGTTTGTGCAACGGTGTCGTGCAATGCAACGGAGGTCAAATGTGGTGTCGATAGTTCCCCTGGAATTGGAGTTTCTCCTCTGGAATTGGAGTTTCAGAGGTCTCACCGCCAGTGTGGGTCCGGGGATTGAAACCCGGGTCCTCTGTAAGCGCTCGCGTTCTGTAACCACTAGGCCATCTCTCCACCCCTCTTCCTTTCTATTAAACATAAGAAAGACTAAGATGCCAAGAATATGTCTCTCAGAGCTAGCTGTAGGCACAAGCCAGTCATCTCATCACTTTATTTCTATTTTACCACTATTTCCTGTAGAAAAGACCATCAAAAAAAGAAAAGAGAGACCAGTCTTACAAAAGCGATGGAGGAAAAAAATGTAAAAATCAAAAGACAGAAATAGAGCACTTTGGTAGTGGTCATCAAGCAACCAGAGCGTTTGTTTAAACTAATAAATGAAGGAGGAGATGGCAGGAGGGAAGGAGGGAGGGGAAAAAAATAAAAACAGGAAAAAGGAAGAAGGGGGAAAGGGAGGAAGGAAAAGTTGAGAAAGAAAGGAGGAAAGGAGAAAAGGAAGGAAGGAAGGAAGGGAGGGAGGGAGGGAGGAAGGAAGGAAGGAAGAAAGGAAGGAAGGAAGGAAGGAAGGAAGGAAGGAAGGAAGGAAGGAAGGAAGGAAGGAAGGAACTTGGGTACAGTAATAACAAAATGGCTGAAGGCTGGTTCATGTGAAAGAAGATGGGAATATAAAAAAATAGCTAAAAATAGAAAAACCAATTACAGATATGGTTTGAGGGCCCCAAATGGACTTCAAAGAAGAGGCACAAATAAGACATACCTACCACTGAATAAATTCAGTCATGTATAAATTTCTACTCAGCTCATTTCAGTGAGGAGAAATACTCTGCAAAGATGGGCAAAAAGGGAATGTGTTGCATTGGGAAATTTTACAGGACTAAGTAGAGAGGCTGGTTATTTAATAATCTGTGATCCAATTATATCTAAATCTATTTCAGACTCTCTGTGCAGTGTAAGAACTACCATGGCAAGTAAGATAGAAGGAGCAAGAATGTGTTAACACTTAAAAGAGAATTTCAACCCTGAATAATATTCACATTTTAGGAGGAAGTATTTAATCTTTTAAAGAAACATGAAAAGTCTGAAGAGTTGAAAGTGTTAATTACCCTGGTTCAATTGTTACACAATGTACACATGGACTGAATGATTGTAGGGTGGCATATATAAACATTACGTGTCAATTAGAAAGTAAAGGCTGGGGTTATAGCTCCTCTGGGGAGTGCCTGCCTAGACTGCAAAAAGCCCTGAGTCCAGTCCCCAGCACCACATAAACCAGCATTGCGGCTCCTACACCCAGGAGGTTGAGACAGGAGGATCAGAAGTTCAAGGTCATCCTCTATTGCATGGTGAATTCAAATCCAAAGCCAGCCTGAGTTACATGAGACCTTGTCAAGGAAGGAAAGAAGGAAGGAAGGAAGGGAGGGAGGGATTAAAGAAATGTGAAAGTGAGACAAATTTTTTAACTATGCAAAATACAGGATTTCAAGCAAATAATATAGTCCAACAATTATCATACATAAAATGTCCATTTAAAGAAAAATCGCCACAAGCCAAGTGTTGTGGCAACACCTCTGATTCCAGAACTCCAGAGGTAGAAGCAGGCAGGTGTCTATGAGATCAAGGCCATGCTGGTCTATGTACCAAGTTCCAGGCCAGCTGGGGCTACAAAGAGACTTTACCACAAAAAATAACAACAATAAATAAACACCACACGTGAGAAAACGCCAGTTTTAAGCATTCTTTACTAATGACTAAAGGAATGGATTCTGTGAGTTTCCTTCATTGGGAATTTCTAGTAGTCTAAGAAGAAATGTTCAGTTCAAGCAGAAATTACCCCAGTACCCAACTTCGCACTTAATACTTGCTGATTTTTCATGGTCCACCATGCCTGGCACTAGGCATTGGGAATCTAACAAGTGACTAATTTAAGTCCTCCACAAACATTCCTCACACAACATAAAAGAAACATCTCGAAGTCATCAATTCTTGATTTCCAGTGTGGATCTGTTCCCTAGTGATCCCTCCTGTACCAAACACTTAGTTATTCCTCCATAGCTGAAGCATTCATTCAGGATCCTCTATCCATAAGGTGGTAGGAAATGTCACTCTAATAGTATGAAGGGCTACTAGTCTCAGCAGGGGAAATAGCCTTGTACATGCCTAGAGTAAGGACACAGGTCAGTTACCCGTCGTCCAACGGCCTTCCAGCGAATTGCAGCCAGCTGCAAACAACCTCCTTTTATGTTTAGTAGTTTACTTATTTTTTATTGCTATAGAATTTCATACATGCATTATAATGTGTTCTTTCAAATCCATACAATCTGACTCCCATTCTTCCTCTTCAATCTCTCTGTTACCCTACACCATTTTTCGCCTCCCAGCTTTGTGTGCTTCATTTTTTTAAAGAACTCTTAGTCCATTTAGTGCTGCCTATAACTTGCATGGGTGTGGGGGATTCTGTTGCTGGGAAGCTTTCTCAGGAACAGGCATCTCTAAAGCAAGTGGACTCTCCCTCCTCCGGCAGCCATTAACTGTCAATAGGGGGGGATGGCTCCAAAGCTGGTCCTCCATCTGTGCTGGGTTTTTACTGTGCTATGATACTTGTGCAGGAATCTATGCAAGAACCCCCAGATGCATTGCAGTTATCCGAGTGTCGACATTTGCTCTTGACCTTCCAGCAGATACGTTTCGTGCTGGCATTTACTTGCCTGCTGGCTCTTAACATCTTCCTATCCCCTCCTTCCCTCAATGATCCCTGCCTTTGTGTGGAGGGGCTATGCTATAGATCTCCCACTTGGAGCTGAGCACCCGTCTTTCACATGTGACCAGTTTGTCAGTTCTCTGTATTAATCCACCATCCTCTACAAAAGAAGCTCTCTGATAAGGGTTGAGACTGTATGATCCTATGGGTATAAAGGTAGGAACTTAGGGGGGGGCAGTTTAGTACTGTGATCCATTTAGCAGAAAATATGATTAGGTTCTCCCCTAGGCCTAGAGTGTGAGCCAGGCACTGGTTTTTGGCCCAGTTAATGGTACCAAATATGAGTTTAGCCTTGTGGAGTAGGCTTTAAATCCAATTCAGAAATCGTGTTGGGTTATTCCCATTAAAATTTGTGCCACTAGTGTACCAGTGAGCATGTCTGATCAGGCCAGTGGTTATTATAGCTCGCTGGGCTGACAGGTGGGTAGGACTGTTGATGTACTTCTTACCTTGGTTTATTATTTGTAGAAACTTTCAGCAAACTGTAAAAGTTAGCCACTAGGGATGAGCTTCGAGGTTGGTAACCTGTCTGTAAATCCTCCTTTTAAATTCAAGCTTAGGTTACATTTTTGTTACATTTTAAAGCATTTCTATTCATATGGAAAACAGCAGATATAGACGATTTGGCAGCATGATGATCACAAGTAACAACAGTCAAGAAAATCCTGGGACTTTTCTTTTCGTAAAAAAGCAAAAAAAACAAAAAAAAAAAAAAAAAAAAAAAGCAGCATTATTTACTATACTGAGGATATAAAATGGCCTTCAGCTGGTTGACAGCCAGTTCTGCGACGGGTAACTGACCTGTGTCCTTACTCTAGGCATGTACAAGGCTATTTCCCCTGCTGAGACTAGTAGCCCTTCATACTATTAGAGTGACATTTCCTACCACCTTATGGATAGAGGATCCTGAATGAATGCTTCAGCTATGGAGGAATAACTAAGTGTTTGGTACAGGAGGGATCACTAGGGAACAGATCCACACTGGAAATCAAGAATTGATGACTTCGAGATGTTTCTTTTATGTTGTGTGAGGAATGTTGTGCGAGGACTTAAATTAGTCACTTGTTAGATTCCCAATGGCTAGTGCCACGGCCAGGGCTGGACCATGAAAAATCAGCAAGTTTAAGTGCGAAGTTGGGTAACTGGGGTAATTGTTGCTTGAACTGGAACATTTCTTTTCTTAGGACTACTAGAAATTTCCCCATGAAGGAACTCCACAGAATCCATTCCTTTAAGTCATTAGTAAAGAATGCTTAAAACTGGCGGTTTCTCAGGTGTGGTGTTTTATTTATCGTGTTGTTATTTTTTGTGGTACGTCCTTGTGGTACGCCCCACTGCCTGGCACTGGTCCATCAGACCAGCATCGGCCTTGATTCTCATAGAACCCCCCTGCACTGCTTCTACCTCTGAGTTCTGGAATCAGATGTGTGCCACCAAAATTGGCTTGCGGCGATTTTTCTTTAAATGGACATTTTATGTATGATAATTGTTGGACTATATTATTTGCTTGAAATCCTGTATTTTGCATAGTGTAAAAAATTTGTCTCACTTTCACATTTCTTTATCCTCCTCCCCTTCTTCCTTCCTTCTTCCTATCACTTTGACAGGTCTCATGTAACTCAGGATGGGCTTTGGATTTGTAATTCACCGATGCCAATAGAGGATGACTTGAAACTTCTGATCCTCTGCCCTAACCTCTGGGTGGAGCCGACAATGTTGGTTTAATGTGTCGCTGGGGACTGGACTCAGGGCTTTTTGCAGTCTATGGCAGGCACTCCCAGAGGAGCTATAACCCAGCCTTTACTTTTAATTGACACGTATGATTATATAGCCACCCTACAATCATTCAGTCCATGTGTACATTGTGTAACAATTGAACCAGGGTAATTAACACTTTCAACTCTTCAGACTTTTCATGTTTCTTTAAAAGATTAAATACTTCCTCCTAAAATGTGAATATTATTCAGGGTTGAAATTCTCTTTTAAGTGTTAACACATTCTTGCTCCTTCTATCTTACTTGCCATGGTAGTTCTTACACTGCACAGAGAGTCTGAAATAGATTTAGATATAATTGGGTCACAGATTATTAAATAACCAGCCTCTCTACTTAGTCCTGTAAAATTTCCCAATGCAACACATTCCCTTTTTGCCCATCTTTGCAGAGTATTTCTCCTCACTGAAATGAGCTGAGTAGAAATTTATACATGACTGAATTTATTCAGTGGTAGGTATGTCTTATTTGTGCCTCTTCTTTGAAGTCCATTTGGGGCCCTCAAACCACTCTGTAATTGGTTTTTCTATTTTTAGCTAGTTTTTATATTCCCATTCTTCGTAATAATGAACCAGCCCCTCAGCATGTGTTATGACTGTACCCAAGTTTCACTTCTCTCCTTACCTGATTCCTTCCTTCCTTCCTTCACTTGTCTTCACTTCCGTTCCTTCCTTCCCATCCGTCCCTCTCCCACCTCCCTCCCCTTCCTCCTTCCTTCCTTCCTTCCTTCTTCTGTTCCTTCCTTCCTTTTCCTTTCTCCTCTTTTCACGTCTTCCTCCCTTTTCCCCTTCTTCCTTTTTCTGTGTTTTATTTTCTTTTCCCCTCCCTCTTCCCTCCTGCCATTCTCCTTCATTTATTAGTTTCAATAAAACGCTCTGGTTCTGGATGCCACTACCACAAGTGCTCTATTTCTGATCTTTTGATTTTTACATTTTTTTCCTCCATCACTTTGTTGTAGCTGGTCTCTCTTTTTCTTTTTTTGATGGTCTTTTCTACAGGAAATAGTGGTAAAATAGAAATAAAGTGATGAGATGACTGGCTTGTGCCTACAAGCTAGCTCTGAGAGACATATTCTTGGCATCTTAGTCTTTCTGTGATGTTATAGAAAGGAAAAAGGGGTGGAGAGATGGCCTAGTGGTTACAAACGCCGACGTCTTACAGAGGACCCGGGTTTCAATCCCCGGCCCATCACAGGCGGCTGAGAACCTTCTGAACCTCCAATTCCAGAGGAGAAATCCAATTCCAGGGGAATTATGACACCACTTTGACCTCCGTGCATTGCACGACACCGTGTGCACAAACTTGCATGCAGACAGTACATTCATACACATACTGAAATTAAAAAAAAAATTATAGAAGAAGAAAGAAATTTAGTACAATGGGTTAAAGTAGTAGTTTTGGTATCAGACTGCTGAGGTTTAATCTTGGCTTTGCTATTAACCAGTGTGTGACTGTAGGTAAACATAACGTCTCTGTATTCCTCTTGCTCAATTTAAAAGGAGAAGATGATAATAGTATCTAATGGTTGAAATATTGAGAGGTCTATGGTCAATAATAGATGAAAACCTCTTTAAAATCTTTGTTAAAATGACAAACACCCCAAACCTAACAATTGACTAAAAACTTATTTTGGACTTATTTTGAGTCCATGGTCAGCGCGGTTGCTTGGGGCCTGTGATGAAACAGTGCATCATGGGATGACATGTGTAGAGGAAGCTGTTCACTTCTTGATGGCTAGAACACAGAGAGACAAAGAAGAGGAGCTCATGCTTCCTTTAAGGGCTTACTGTCCAAAATGCCCTCCACTTTCCCAGTGTTGCCACAGGCTGAGAACCACTCCTTCAACATATGAGTTTTTGAGGACAAGTCAAACCAAAGCAGCATGCTGTTATTACTAAGTGAAAATTATATCTAACCACAAAAGAGATGATTTACTATCTTTATAACAGACAAACTACTTGTTAGAGCCGGGCGTGGGTGGTCAAGCCTTAATCCTACACTTGGGTCAGAGGCAGGCAATCTTTGTGAGTTCAAGCCAGCCTTGGTCTACAGAGTGATCCAGGACAAGCCTTGGGTCGCAGGGAGACCCTGTCTCGAAGAGACCAAAAACAAAACAAACCCAAAAAACAAACCCAAACCCAAGAAACAAACAAAATACATTAGCTTAGAAATAAATATAATGGCGGTAAAGTAAAAAAAGTGCACCTTTAATCCCAGCATTCTGGGAAGCAGAGGCAGGTGGATCTCTGTGAGTTCAAGGCAGCCGGTCTACATAGCGAGCTCCAGCCAGCTGGGAGTAAGTAAAGGGAGACCCTGTCTCAAACATGACAAAAAAAAAAAACCAAAGAGAAATAAATATTAATGATATACATCACTCAATGTGACCTTCACACAATGGGTAAAAGAATGTGAAACTTCAAAGTGTCAAGGAGCTTAGGGAACATCTTATTTACTGACTTCTTATTAAAGAGCGTTGGTATGTATATGTTCCAGAAGGGAGGTTTCATTAATCCATTACTGTATGACTATCACCATAAATGAGAAGACATAAAATGATAATTAAATTGTTTGGATTCTATGTCAGGAATTTGGACAGAGCACAGAATGGATGTCTTGTTCTTCCATGTCTAGATCTCACCAGGAAGATTCAAATGGGCAGACTGGAGTCATCTGTAATATCTCTTTCACTCTTATGTTTGGCAGTGGATAAATGGATTGGGCTGCATGAATGGAAGGATTGGCTTGACTGGGACTGATGTGCCTACTTGTGTCTTGTCCAGATGACTCGACCCTGTCCCATGATGGCAGCTTCTTGGGTAGCCAGACTTCTTATGTGGCAGCTTGAGAAAATAAAGTTGTGTGTTCTTTCATGACAGAGAAGTGGCATCAGTATTATTTCCAACATGCTTTACACTTGAAGTCCTCATCAGCTTGACCCAGGGACAAGTTAGTTGATGAGAGAATTTACAAGTGTGTTTCAAAACACCTTTAAAGGGAATAGGAAAATATATGAATTTCACATTCTAGTCACACCTATTGATTACAAGAAGCAAGGAGCCTTCTTTATTTACATGAAAATAAAAAAGTGTGTAATGAAATTTTTTTTAATGAAATCACATAGGGTTTTGAATTGTTCTTATAGTTTTTTAATTAATTTTTATTTACTTGTTTGTGTTGCTTGTGAACTCGTGTATGCCAAGAAAATGCCACATCGGTTTGTGCCCATGCACATGTGTGCACATGTATGCGGAGGTCAGAGGACACTTATGTGGAGTTCGGTTTCTCTGTTTACCACTATCCAGGGAGGTCCTGAAATAACCAAACAGATATGTCCAGTATCGGGGGCCAAGCACTTTACCACTTACCTGCTGCTTGTCTATTTCGATGGCCCAACTGAATCTTTTAATAATATTTTCCTATCAAGGGAAAAATGTTCCTGTCCGGAGAGCAATGGTCAGCTTTCCACTATGGCAACAAATATGTGAGATAGTCAACATGTCAGACAGGAGGTTTATTTTGGCTTCGACGGTGGAGTTGTTGACCGTTCTCTGTTGGCTCTATTGCTTTGGGGCTTGAGGTTAGAGCAGAGCTCATATGGGGAGCCTGGCTGAGAACCACAGGTG
Source organism: Rhizomys pruinosus (assembly GCA_009823505.1). Classification (NCBI taxonomy): domain Eukaryota; kingdom Metazoa; phylum Chordata; class Mammalia; order Rodentia; family Spalacidae; genus Rhizomys; species Rhizomys pruinosus. The sequence continues at coordinate 207,129 of VZQC01009066.1, read as the reverse complement.
GGTGGAAGGGGAAGGGGAAGTGTTCCACCAGAAGCCCTTGGTTACATGATACCTACCCCCAATAATTAATAACCTCCCACTGGACTCCGCCTCTTACAGGATCTCCTACCTCCCAATAGCACGACGGTCTGGGGACTGAGCCTTTATTTAACACATGATCTTTAGGGGACTTATCTAAGGCACAGCACTGATGCTTTCTGACTTGTGTCTCTTTGATGCTTTTCTTGTTGAAATGCTTATTTATACATTTTAGCTTTGTCATCCCATTCCTTAATTACACAATGCATAGTTTGTTATGAAAGGAGATAAACCAGACTAAAAACATATAAGGAAGCAGACCCCACGGTGGTTTTGTGAACCCCTTTTTAAAAGGAAATGCTGTTGACAACTGATGGTTCTATCTCTACAGCTTTCTTTCCCTTTGATTAGATTTATATACTAGGAGCATGAAATACCAGGAACAATACTCCTATTGATGTGTATAGTTTTTAATTGATATTGTGTTTCATGTTAATTTTTTCTATACATATTAAAAGTTATCGTAATCCACCATTATGTTGCTTGTCTTTATATAAATTAAAAGGGCAAAGTATTATTAGAACGCAAAAAGGGAACGCAACTGTTCCACCAAATTCAAGCGGGTATCCCTTTACAACGGGCTAACTGATTAACAGTTTTTCAAGATATAATTTAGTAAATTTGAATATTCGCTCTTTTAGCTCTATTATAGTTCTTTATTTGATAAAGCTGTCTCATCAGGTTACTCAATTTGATTTGTTCATAAAAGGTTGTAGCAATACTCGGCTATGGTGGTGTATGCTTTTAATGTTAGCACTTGGAAGGCATCAGAAGGCAGGTGAATCTCTGTGAGTTTGAGGCTAACCCTGGTCCACACTTGTACTATCAGGTAGGGTGGGACGGGGAGACACTGCAAAAAAATTAAACACACACCACACACACACACACACACAACCACACAACAACACACACACACACCAACCACAAAACCAAACAAAAAAGTATGCAGATTAAAAATTTGAAAAACATATTTTTGCATATTCAGAAAAGATTTTCTATAGAGAAAGATGACTGACCAGTTAATTCCTTTTATAGCTAATGCCTACCATGTACATGGTTATTATTTATTTTTATATCTTTATGTGTAGAAATATTTTGCTTGCACGTATGCAAGTACACTTGTGGTTGGCGAGTGCAGAGGCCCAGAAAAAGGGCAATTTGGGTCCGCTTGGAAACTGGAGTTAAGGATGGTTGTTCAGCTGTCCATGTGGGGTTGGTGGGATACGAAACCTTGGTCCTCTTACAAAACAACGCATGCTCTTAACTCTGAGCCAGCCTCTCCAGTCTCAGTGATCCTATGTTTTTATGGTAGATACATGTTCTACATTGATGCAATTTAACTTGCTAACTCTATTTTTCTAGGAGTAGAAGTTTTATTATCGTGTTTTCTCCCTTTGATTAAATAAGCTTATTGAATGAATATTTTAAAGAATGAAATCTTCTGTCAATTATAGCTGGCAAAAAAGAAGAATGAAATCTTTCTGATTCTTACCTTAGGACTGATTTTTATAAAGGCAATTAGCTGTCATAACATAAGAAGATCTTAAAGACTCCTTGCTTATATTGCTGAATTGATTTTTCAAAACGTGGCAGTTTACACACCTGGTACCTGAAAACCTTTGAACTTGAGATCAGGCTAAAATGTTGCTATAAAATATTATGGTTAGTTACTACATTCCTTGGCACTTAAGTAATAAATCTTGTAAAAAGAAAAAAGAAAAAAGGCCACATTATGGCCTGAAAATGAATTAATTTTCAGTGGTTCATATATGAAAGTCTCCACAGAAACTTCTCCAAGCCATGCCTCAGCTGCTATTAGCACTGCTTCTTATGGCTGTGAACCACAAGAAGCCTTGGATATATGTCAGTGGTAGGCAGGCCAGTTGCTTGCAATATGTGCTTGCCATATGTGAATGTGAAAGCCCCAAATTCCTCAGCTCTGAAATAATTTGTTCTCTAAAAAAAGGAACATGACTGAGAAGTAGCTCGTGTTAATAGACACGGGTGTCTTGCGGAAGGACTAGGGTTTCAATTACCAGCCTTACGTGGGCAAGCTAACAACAACCATATTTCATCCAGTTGTCAGGGAAATCTGACAACCTTCTTCTGAATTCCACAGGCATTGTATACATGGGTTGATCTTACATACTATGCCAAGGCAAAAAAACACTCATATACATACGAAATAGAAAAAAGAATAAAATATTAAATAAGAAAACCAGAAATGATTCGTAAACACCGGTCTCATATTTACAACCAGATAGTCAAAACTTTTGAAATGATATTTCATTACTGCGTATGTGCATGTTTTCTCTTGTCATTAGAGCAAAACAAGACCTTGAGGCAAATAGCTCTGAATCTTTATAGCGAAGTATCTTGAGGCTAAAGCTAAACAGAGGACTATGCTTCCTAATCATTCTAGATCTTGATTTCTCTTTCCCTTTTATCTCACGGCCATTTACTTACATTATGTTCTAATATGATAAGTCTGATTAATTTATTTTTGTCTGGACATCTATCCTTCCTGTTATATCTTGATTATTATTGTTTAAAATTATTTGTATTTTAATTTTTTTATGTGTAATCAATGCATTACCTGCATGTATGTAACTGCACCCATTGTTGTGAATGCCAGAAGAGGATTCATCGAAGAGGTTGGTTCTCTGGAACTGGAGTTATGGCACAGTGTTTCAATTTTTTTCTTTTTTTTGCGGGAATGCACCTGCCTCTTTATGCGAGCACCAGTGCCGTAACCATAGCCACCTCTCCAGCCCCTTATTTTATGTGTATGAATGTTACTGTCTCTATGTGTATATCGTGAACCCATGTTTATACATGCCCAAGCGGAGGCGAAGGAGGGTGGGGCATGGTTACCCTGGAACTAAGAGGTATGATGGTGTTAGCTATGCACGTGGGTGATGGGAACTGAGCACCCAGGTCTCTGCAAGAGCCAAGCCAGTGGTTTATAATTTTTTTTTTTTCCCCCCTTTTTATTTTTTTTTTTATGGGGGAATGGGGCACTGTTGGACAAGCTCTTGCTAGATAGTCCCAGGCTGATGCTTGTAACAATCCTTACTGCTCCACCTCTCAAAGGCCGGGATGACCCACTGCATATGGTTATCCTTTGTGTATCTTTATCTCCGGACAGTGTTAAGAGCAGTACTTGAAATACAAGATTTTTCTTTCATTTATTCGTCCAGTATTCCTTTATTGAGTATATAGTTTTTGGCACATAGCTATAATAATTCTAGAGAGTCTGGGATAAAATGTCTCGTCTTCAGTGCTCACACAGTTCCGCCCTCCACTGCAGTTGGCAGCAGCCACGTGGCTAGGTGGGTAACAGAACATGAAACTTGGCTGCGACGGTGGGAGGCTGCGCCTTTCCCACTCTCCCTCACTTGGATGTGGAATCTGAGAAACTAAGTATGAAATGCTGGGGTGCCGGCATGGAGTCTGGAGCTCTGAGTCACTGAATGGAGGAGAGGCCGGGAGTCCCGTCATCTGCACCAGACTTCATATGAGGACAGAAAAACTTTCGTTGCTTTAAAACACTGTGATTTGGGTATCTTTTTTAAATATCAAACTCATTTTGGACATGAACCTTGAAAGGTCTAGGTAACTTATAAATGAAGTTAATTGCCTATGTTATTGGAATTGTGGGGTGTGTGTTCCTAGAGTTGCTTAGGTTCAGAACCTGGGTGGAGCCAGAAGAATCCAGGTTTAGCCAACCTGTCCTCATGGTCCAGTTAAATAGATAACAGTGAAAAGCAGAAAAACGGAGATTTATTCAGTGTGGCCATACTGAAGAGAGGAATAAAGAGGTCAGAGATCCTCAAGTTCATCTTCCAGGGTCCTAGTCTGACGTTTACCTGTAAATGAGTAAGCAGTCCTGGTCAAAGTGTGTCCAACGGCCTTCCAGCGAATTTCAGCCAGCAGCAAACAACCTCCTTTTTTATGTTTAGTAGTTACTTATTTTTATTGCTATAGAATTTCATACATGGCATATAATGTGTTCTTATCAAATCTGACTCCCAATACTTCCTCTTCAATTCCTCCTTTACCCCCTCACCATTTTCCCTCCCAGCTTTGTGTGCTCATTTTTTAAGGAATCTTAGTCCATTTAGTGCTGCCTATAACTTGCATGGGTGTGGGACTGTCTGCTGGGAAGCTTCTCAGGAACAGCATCTCTAAAGCAAGTGGACTCTCCCTCCTCCGGCAGCCATTAACTGTCAATAGGGGGATGGCTCCACAAGCTGGTCCTCCATCTGTGCTGGGGTTTTTGATTGCTTGATCTTGTGCGGATCTTATGCAAGAACCCCCAGTGCATTGCGTATCGAGTGTGAAATTGCTCTTACCCATTCCGAGATACTGTTTCGCTGCTGGCATTTATTCCCTCTGGCTCTTAACATCTTCCTATCCCCTCCTCCTCAATGATCCCTGAACTTTGTGTGGAGGGGCTATGCTATAGATCTCCCACTTGGAGCTGAGCACAGTCTTTCACATGCTGACCAGTTGTAGTTCTCTGTATTAATCACCATCTACTACAAAAAGAAGCTTCTCTGATAAGGGTTGAGAGCTGTACTGATCTATGGGTATAAAGGTAGGAACTTAGGGGGCAGTTTATTACTATATCCATTTAGCAGAAAAATAATATTAGGTTCTCCCCTAGGCCTATGAGTTAGCCAGGCACTGGTTTTTGGCCCAGTTAATGGTACCAAATATGAGTTTAGCCTTGTGGAGTAGGCTTTAAATCCAACCAGAAAGTGGTTGGTTATTCCCATAAAATTTGTGCCACTATTGTACCAGTGAGCATGTCTGATCAGGCCAGTGGTTATTATAGCTCGCTGGGCTGACAGGTGGGTAGGACTGTTGGTACTTTTCTCCCTTGGTATTATTTGTAGAAACTTTCAGCACTGTAAAAGTTAGCCACTAGGGATTGAGCTTCGAGGTTGGTACCTGTCTGTAAATCCTCCTTTTAAAATTCAAGCTTAGGTTACATTTTTGTTACATTTTAAAGCATTTCTATTCATAGGGAAAACAGCAGATAAGACGATATTGGCAGCATGAGATAACAAGCAGTTCAAGAAAAATCCTGGGACCTTTTCTTTTCTGTGAAAAAAAGCAAAAAAAAAAAAAAAAAAAAAAAAAAAAAAAAGGCATTATTACTATACTGAGGATATAAAATGGCCTTCAGCTGGTTGACAGCCAGTTCTGCGACGGGTAACTGACCTGTGTCCTTACTCTAGGCATGTACAAGGCTATTTCCCCTGCTGAGACTAGTAGCCCTTCATACTATTAGAGTGACATTTCCTACCACCTTATGGATAGAGGATCCTGAATGAATGCTTCAGCTATGGAGGAATAACTAAGTGTTTGGTACAGGAGGGATCACTAGGGAACAGATCCACACTGGAAATCAAGAATTGATGACTTCGAGATGTTTCTTTTATGTTGTGTGAGGAATGTTTGTGAGGACTTAAATTAGTCACTTTTAGATTCCCAATGCTAGTGCCACGGCAGTGGTGGACCATGAAAAATCAGCAAGTATTAAGTGCGAAGTTGGGTAATGGGGTAATTTCTGCTTGAACGAACATTTCTTCTTAGACTACTAGAAATTTCCACCAATGAAGGAAACTCACAGAATCCATTCCTTTAGTCATTAGTAAAGAATGCTTAAAACTGGCGTTTTCTCACTGTGTGGTGTTTATTTATTGTTGGTTATTTTTTGTGGTAAAGTCCTTTGTACGCCCCAGCTGGCCTGGAACTTGGTCATAGACCAGCATGGCCTTGATCTCATAGAGCCCCCTGCTGCTTCTACCTCTGGAGTTCTGGAATCAGAGGTGTGCCACAACACTTGGCTTGCTGGCGATTTTTCTTTAAATGGACATTTTATGTATGATAATTGTTGGGACTATATTATTTGCTTGAAATCCTGTATTTTGCATAGTTAAAAAATTTGTCTCACTTTCACATTTCTTTATCCTCCCTCCCTTCCTTCCTTCCTTCTTCCTTCCTTGACAGGTCTCATGTAACTCAGGTGGCTTTGGATTTGAATTCACCATGCAATAGGGATGACCTTGAACTTCTGATCCTCTGTCCTAACCTCTGGTGGTAGGAGCCGCAAATGTTGGTTTATGTGGTGCTGGGGACTGGACTCAGGGCTTTTTGCAGTCTAGGCAGGCACTCCCCAGAGGAGCTATAACCCCAGCCTTTACTTTTAATTGACACGTAATGTTATATATGCCACCCTACAATCATTCAGTCCATGTGTACATTGTGTAACAATTGAACCAGGGTAATTAACACTTTCAACTCTTCAGACTTTTCATGTTTCTTTAAAAGATTAAATACTTCCTCCTAAAATGTGAATATTATTCAGGGTTGAAATTCTCTTTTAATGTTAACACATTCTTGCTCCTTCTATCTTACTTGCCATGGTAGTTCTTACACTGCACAGGAGTCTGAAATAGATTTAGATATAATTGGGTCACAGATTATTAAATAACCAGCCTCTCTACTTAGTCCTGTAAAATTTCCCAATGCAACACATTCCCTTTTTGCCCATCTTTGCAGAGTATTTCTCCTCACTGAAATGAGCTGAGTAGAAATTTATACATGACTGAATTTATTCAGTGGTAGGTATGTCTTATTTGTGCCTCTTCTTTGAAGTCCATTTGGGGCCCTCAATAACCAATCTGTAATTGGTTTTCTATTTTTAGCATTTTTATATTCCCATTTCTAATGAAACAGCCTTCAGAATTGTGATACTGACCCAAGTTACTTCTGTCCTTCCTTTCCTTCCTTCCTTCCTTCTACTTCCTTCCTTCCTTCCTTCCTTCCTTCCTCCTCTCCCCTCCCTCCCCTCCCCTTCCTTCCTTCCTTCCTTTTCTTCCTTTCCTTCCTTTCCTTTCTCAACTTTTCCTTCCTCCCTTTCCCCCTTCTTCCTTTTTCTGTTTTTATTTTTTCCCTCCCTCTTCCCTCCTGCCATTCCTCCTTCATTTATTAGTTTAAATAAACGCTCTGGTCTGGATGATCCACTACACAAGTGCTCTATTTCTGTCTTTTGATTTTTACATTTTTTTCCTCCATCAGTTTGTATAGCTGTCTCTCTTTTTCTTTTTTTGATGGTCTTTTCTACAGGAAATAGTGGTAAAATAGAAATAAAGTGATGAGATGACTGGCTTGTGCCTACAACTAGCTCTGAGAGACATATTCTTGGCATCTTAGTCTTTCTGTATGTTTAATAGAAAGGAAGAGGGGATGGAGAGATGGCCTAGTGGTTAAAACGCCGACCGCTCTTACATGAGGACCCGGGTTCAATCCCCGGACCCACACGGCGGCTGAGAACCTGTCTGAACTCCAATTCCAGGAGAAACTCCAGTTCCAGGGGAATTGACACCCCCTTCTGACCTCCGTGCATTGCACGACCACCGTGCACAAACTTGCATGCAGACAGTACATTCATACACATACTGAAATTAAAAAAAAATTAATAGAAAGGAAGAAAGAATTTAGTACAATGGGTTAAAGTAGTAGTTTTGGTATCAGACTGCTGAGGTTTAATCTTGGCTTTGCTATTAACCAGTGTGTGACTGTAGGTAAACATAACGTCTCTGTATTCCTCTTGCTCAATTTAAAAGGAGAAGATGATAATAGTATCTAATGGTTGAAATATTGAGAGGTCTATGGTCAATAATAGATGAAAACCTCTTTAAAAATCTTTTGTTAAAATGACAAAACACCCCAAACACTAAAATTACTAAAAACTTATTTTGGATCATATTTTAGTCCATGGTCAGCGCTGTTGCTTTGGGGCCTGTGATGAAACAGTGCATCATGGGATGACATGTGTAGAGGAAGCTGTTCACTTCTTGATGGCTAGAACACAGAGAGACAAAGAAGAGGAGCTCATGCTTCCTTTAAGGGCTTACTGTCCAAAATGCCCTACCACTTTCCCAGTGTTGCCACAGGCTGAGAACCACTCCTTCAACATATGAGTTTTTGAGGACAAGTCAAACCAAAGCAGCATGCTGTTATTACTAAGTGAAAATTATATCTAACCACCAAGAAGAGAATGATTACTATCTTTATCACTAACAAAATACTTAGCTTAGAGCCGGGCGTGGTGGTGCACGCCTTTAATCCTAGCACTTGGGCAGAGGCAGGCGAAATCTTTGTGAGTTCAAGGCCAGCCTTGTGTCTACAGAGTGAGTTCCAGGACAGCCTGGGGCTTCCAGGGAGACCCTGTCTCGAAGACCAAAAACAAAAACAAAACAAAAAAAAAAAACCAGAACCCAGAAACAAACAAAATACTTAGCTTAGAAATAAATATAAAGCGGTGTAAGGCACCTTTAATCCCAGCATTCTGGGAAGCAGGGCAGGTGGGATCTCTGTGAGTTCAAGGCCAGCTCGGTCTACATAGCGAGCTCCAGGCCAGCTGGGAGTAGTAAGGGGACCCTGTCTCAAAATGACAAAAAAAAAAAAAAAGAGAAATAAATATTAATGATATAATCACTCAATGTGACCTTCACACAATGGGTAAAAGAATGTGAAACTTCAAAGTGTCAAGGAGCTTAGGGAACATCTTATTTACTGACTTCTTATTAAAGAGCGTTGGTATGTATATGTTCCAGAAGGGAGGTTTCATTAATCCATTACTGTATGACTATCACCATAAATGAGAAGACATAAAATGATAATTAAATTGTTGATGGATTCTATGTCAGGAATTTGGACAGAGCACAGAATGGATGTCTTGTTCTTCCATGTCTAGATCTCACCAGGAAGATTCAAATGGGCAGACTGGAGTCATCTGTAATATCTCTTTCACTCTTATGTTTGGCAGTGGATAAATGGATTGGGCTGCATGAATGGAAGGATTGGCTTGACTGGGACTGATGTGCCTACTTGTGTCTTGTCCAGAGTGACTCAGGACCCTGTCCCATGATGGCAGCTTCTTGGGTAGCCAGACTTCTTATGTGGCAGCTTGAGAAAATAAAGTTGTGTGTTCTTTCATGACAGAGAAGTGGCATCAGTATTATTTCCAACATGCTTTACACTTGAAGTCCTCATCAGCTTGACCCAGGGACAAGTTAGTTGATGAGAGAATTTACAAGTGTGTTTCAAAACACCTTTAAAGGGAATAGGAAAATATATGAATTTCACATTCTAGTCACACCTATTGATTACAAGAAGCAAGGAGCCTTCTTTATTTACATGAAAATAAAAAGTGTGTAATGAAATTATTTTTTAATGAAATCACATAGGGTTTTATTTGTTTATAGTTTTTATATTAATTTTATTTACTTGTTTGTGTTTGTTTGTGAACTCGTGTCTGCCAAGAAAATGCACATGTTTGTGCACTGAATGTGTGCACATGTATTCGGAGGTCAGAGGACACTTATGGGAGTTGTTTCTCTGTTTCCACTATCAGGAGGTCCTGAAGATACAAACTAGGTTGTCCAGTTCGGGGGCAAGCAACTTTACCTGCTGCTTGTTATTTCGATGGCCCAATGAATTCTTTTAATAAATATTTTCCTATAAGGGAAAATAATGTTCCTGTCCGGAGAGCAATGGTCAGCTTTCCACTAGGCAACAAATATGTGAGATAGTCAACATGTCAGACAGGAGGTTTATTTTGGCTCACGGTGGAGTTGTTGACCGTTCTCTGTTGGCTCTATTGCTTTGGGGCTTGAGGTAGAGCAGAGCATATATGGGGAGCCTGGCTGAGAACCAAGGTGGGTGGAAGGGGAAGGGGACAAGTGTTCCACAGGCCCCTTGGATACATGATACCTACCCCCAATAATTAATAACCTCCCACTGGACTCCGCCTCTTACAGGATCTCCTACCTCCCAATAGCACGACGGTCTGGGGACTGAGCCTTTATTTAACACATGATCTTTAGGGGACTTATCTAAGGCACAGCACTGATGCTTTCTGACTTGTGTCTCTTTGATGCTTTTCTTGTTGAAATGCTTATTTAGACATTTTAGCTTTCTCCCATTCCTTAATTACACATGCAATAGTTGTTATAGAAAATATAAAACAGATATAAAAATATAAGGAAGCAGAACCCCACGGATGGTTTTGTGACCTAAAAGGAAATGCTGTTGACAATCTGATGGTTTATCTCTACAGCTTTCTTTCCCTTTGATAGATTTTATACTAGGGCTACAATACCAGACACATACTTATATGTAATAGTTTGTAATTGATTATTGTGTTTTGTTAATTTTTCTTTACATAATTAAAAGTTATCATCCACCATTATTTGTCTTTATAAAATTAAAAGGCATAAGTATTTAGAACTCAAAAAGGAAGCAACTTTTCCAACCAAATTCAAGTTATCCCTTTGACAACTGGGGCTAACATTATTAACATTTTCAAGATATTAATTTAGTAAATTTGAATATTCGCTTTTAGCTCTATATGTTTCTTATATTTGATAAATCTTTTCAGGTTTACTAATATTGATTGTCATACATAAAAGGGTGTAGCAATACTCGCTATGGTGGCGTGTAGTCTTTTATGTCTAGCCTTGGGAAGGCTCAGAGCAGGTGAATCTCTGTGAGTTGAGGCTACCCTGGTCCACACTTGTACTCTCAGGTGGGTTGGGACTGAGGGAGACCACTGCAAAAAAAAGTAAACACACACCCACACACACACACACCAACACACAAAACACACACACACACCAACCACAAAACCAACAAAAAAGTATGCAGCATTAAAATTTGAAAACATATTTTTGCATATTCAGAAAAGATTTTCTATAGAGAAAGATGACTGACCAGTTAATTCCTTTTATAGCTAATGCCTACCATGTACATGGTTATTATTTATTTTTATATTTTTGGTAAAATATTTTTGCTTGCACGTATGCAATGTGACACTTGTTGTTGGCATGTGCAGAGGCCCGAAAAAGGGCAATTTGGGTCCGCTGGAAACTGGAGTTAAGGATGGTTGTTAGCTGTCCATGTGGGGTGGTGGGGATAGAAACTTGGTCCTTGTACAAGAACAACGATGCTTCTTAACTGCTGAAGCCAAGCCTCTCCAGTCTCAAGTGACCTATTTTTTATGGATAGATAATGTTCCTACATATGGATGCAATTTAACTTGCTAATCATTTATTTTTCTAGGAGTAGAAGTTTTATTTATCTTTTTCTCCCTTTGATTAAATAAGCTATTGAATGAATATTTTAAGAATGAAAATCTTCTGTCAATTTATAGCTGGCAAAAAAGAAGAATGAAATCTTTCTGATTCTTACCTTAGGACTGATTTTTATAAAGGCAATTAGTGTCATAACATAAGAAGATCTTAAAGACTCCTTGCTTATATTGCTGAATTGATTTTTCAAAACGTGGCAGTTTACACACCTGGTACCTGAAAACCTTTGAACTTGAGATCAGGCTAAAATGTTGCTATAAAATATTTGGTTAGTTCTACATTCTTGGCACTTAAGTAAAATATCTTGTAAAAGAAAAAGAAAAAGGCCAGCATTATGGCTCTGAAATGAATAATTTTCAAGTGGTTCTATATATGACAGGTTCCACAGAAACTCTCCAAGCCATGCCCTCAGCTGCTTTAGCAGCTGCTTCTTATGGCTGTGACACACAGAAGCCCTTGGAATATGTCAGTGGTAGGCAGGCCAGTTGCTTTCATATGTGCTTGCCATATGTGAATGTGAAGCCCCAAATTCTCAGCTCGTGAAATAATTTGTTCTCTAAAAAAGGAACATGGGACTGAGAATGCTCAGTGTTAAAACACGGGTGCTTGCGGAAGGACTAGGGTTCAATTACCAGCCCTTACGTGGGCAAGCTAACAAACAAACCATATTCATCCAGTTGTCAGGGAAATCTGACCAACCTTCTTCTGAATTCCACAGGCATTGTAACATGGGTGCTTAATACTATGCAGGCAAAAAAACCACTCATATAATACCGAAATAAAAAAAGAATAAAATATTAAATAAGAAAACCAGAAATGATTCTGTAAACACCGGTCTCATATTTACAACCAGATAGTACAAAACTTTTGAAATGATATTTCATTACTGCGTATGTGCATGTTTTCTCTTGTCATTAGAGCAAAACAAGACCTTGAGGCAAATAGCTCTGAATCTTTATAGCGAAGTATCTTGAGGCTAAAGCTAAACAGAGGACTATGCTTCCTAATCATTCTAGATCTTGATTTCTCTTTCCTTTTATCTAGGCCATTTGACTTACATTATGTTCTATATGATAAGTCTGATTATTTATTTTTGTCTGGACTACTATCTTCCTGTATATCTTTATTTTATTGTTTAAAATATTTGTATTTTAATTTTCTTTATGTGTATCATGGCATTTACCTGCATGTATGTAACTGCACCCATTGTTGTGTAATGCTCGAAGAGGGCATTCTCAGAAGTTGGTTCTCTGGACTGGAGTTATGGACAGCTGTTCGTCACTTTTTTCTTTTTGCGGGAATGACCATGCTCTCCTTTGTGCAGAGCACAGTCCGTAACCACTGAGCCACCTCTCCAGCCCCTTATTTTATGTGTATGAATGTTACTGTCTGCTATGTGTATTATCGTGCAACCCATGTTTATACCATGCCCAGGGAGGTCTGAAGGCGGGTGTGGGCAGGTTCCCTGACTAAGAGGTATGATGGGTGTTAGCTATGGCACCGTGGTGATGGGAACTGGACCCAGGTCTCTGCAAGAGCAGCCAGTGGTTTGCTCACCATTTTTCTTTTTTCGCCCTTTTATTTTTTTTTTTTTATGGGGGAAGGGGCACTGTTGGACAAGCTTTCTAGATAGTCCAGGCTGCTGCTGTATACAATCCTTACTGCCTCCACCTCTCAAAGGCCGGGATGACCACTGCATATGGTTATCCTTTGTGTATCTTATATCTCCTGGACAGTGTTACACAGAGTACTTTGAAATACAAGATTTTTCTTTCATTTATTCGTCCAGTATTCCTTTATTGAGTATATAGTTTTTGGCACAGCTATAATAATTCTAGAGAGTCTGGGATAAAATGTCTCGTCTTCAGTGCTCACACAGTTCCGCCCTCCACTGCAGTTGGCAGCAGCCACGTGGCTAGGTGGGTAACAGACACATGAAACTTGGCTGCGAGGTGGGAGGCTGCGCCTTTCCCACTCTCCCTCACTTGGATGTGGAATCTGAGAAACTAAGTATGAAATGCTGGGGTGCCGGCATGGAGTCTGGAGCTCTGAGTCACTGAATGGAGGAGGGCCGGGAGTCCCGTCATCTGCACCAGACTTCATGAGGACAGAAAAACTTTCGTTGCTTTAAAACACTGTGATTTGGGTATCTTTTTTAAATATCAAACTCATTTTGAGACACGACCTGAAAGGTCATGCGGTACTTATAAATGAAAGTAAATTGCCTATGTTATTGGAATTGTGGGGTGTGTGTTCCTAGAGTTGCTTAGGTTCAGAACCTGGGTGGCAGCCAGAAGAATCCAGGTTTAGCCAACTGTCCTCACGTGGTCCAGTTAAATAGATAAAGTGAAAAGCAGAAAAAGGAGATTTATTCAGTGTGGCCATACTGAAGAGAGGAATAAAGAGGTCAGAGATCCTCAAGTTCATCTTCCAGGGTCCTAGTCTGACGTTTACCTGTAAATGAGTAAGCAGTCCTGGTCAAAGTGTNTCAGTGATGGTAGAGTCCAGGGACTCGCCTTACATTGTTAGAATGTGATTACTATGCTCTTCACCATTATATTTGGTTCTTTTTTGTGATGACATTCACTAGGAGGCTCTCCTCTCAGAGTCACACACAAGACCTCTAGTTACTTTACCAAAGCTTGTGGGATCTGGGGCTGGAAAGATGGCTCAGCATTTAAAAACACTGGCTGCTCTATTTATTTATTTATTTATTTATATTTTTTTTTCAAATCTAGACCCATGTCCTCCCCATCCTCCCACCCCACCAGAGCTCATGCATTCTTCCAAACATGCTTTTCATCTCTTTCTCAGTCTTTCTCAGTATTCTCCATGTGGAAGTTGACTGTTTTGAGCAGAAGTTCACTGTTTCAGTCAGTTCTTTGATGCAGTCCTTTCTGTTGTTGTTGTTGCTGTTGTAGCTGCTCTTATAAAAGACCCAGGCTTGGTTCCTAGCACACACAAGACTGTTCATAACCATCTGTAACTCCAGTCCCCGGAGATCTGACACACTATTCTGGTCTCCATAGGAATTTCACATGCAAGGTGCACTTACATACATGTAGGCAAAACACTCATACACAGAAAAAAAAAATAAATGAATTTTAAAAGTTAAAAGAAAGCTCATGATATTTTATATAGGTAGAGGAATTTGGGTCATGTGTTAATTCCCAATATTCAGAAAGTACAGTCAGCCTCACCCAAACCACAAAATGAAAATAGAGGAGAGGAAATACTCCCAAGAAAATCCATGATGCCTATGTCAGAAGACTGGATGAGAGATCCTTGGCAGACAAAAAATTAAAATAAAAAAATTAAAAGGTGGAGCTGGAGAGATGGCTCAGCAGTTAAGAGCACTGACTGCTCTCTTGCAGAGGACCCAGGTTCGATTCCCAGCACCCACATGGCGGATAAGAACCGTCTTTAACTCCAGTTCCAGGGGAATACGACACCCTCTTCTGACCTCTGCAACACTGCATGACATAGGTGCACCAACCTACATGCAGACAGTATACTCATACACATAAAATAATTAATTAATTAAAAAATAAAAAATAAAAAATAAATTTGTGTCATTTATATACAGTTCAATATACTATGTCTGTTACTTGTATTAAGCTTTTGTTTCCTTTCCACTTCGGTATATTCTTCTGTCTCATCTTTGCACAGGTGTAAAGTGCCCATGAAAGACATATTTATATGACTCTACATACAACAGAGCTATTATTTTCAAGTACAATTTCTCTGAAGTACAGAGGAAGGGTCAGCTATGGAAAAGCTTCCATGTTTTCCATGCTTTCCATACAATAAGCAAATGAAGTTTCACCTGAGAATTGTCCAGGATATTAAGAACTAAAAGCAGTGTGTGTTGGTCAAGATTGAGAAAGGAAAAAAGAAACATCCACGCTCTGAAGATTCTTTGCCTTGCTTCCAATCTTCTCTGGAAAGAAGTAACCTTTATTACTTTGAGAAGACTGCGGTTGCATGCCACCCTAACTGCCCTCTGACCACACCTTGGTGCTCAGACATCCGTCCACTCAGCTCCCTCTGCACTAACCAAACAGCACATAGCTGCACGACCCAAAAATAAAGAAATCTGACCAAACAGGCATCCAGGCATCCAGGCAGCCAGGCAGCCACATTCTGCTACAGGAGCCCACTCAGGACTATGAGCACTTTGGGTTGCTCATCACTGGTTCCCACATAACCACTGTCATCTGCATTCTTGGGTTATTTTTGATATTTGAAATCCAGCCATTTGTGTGTATAAAAATAAACCATGTTTTAGGACATGAAACAAGTCCAGTCAAGTAGAGCTACAATTAACAATTCTGGATGGCAGTCTATCTTAAGTTTCATTCTTTGACTCAAAGTTAGAGTTTGAAGCTGTAAATTTAACCCTTTGAACCCTGGATCTGGGATAAGTTGAGGAATTAGACGACAGTCTGCTAGTTATCAAAATAGCCAATTAATTCCTCTCTGTCTTCTCTCTGCTGAGAAGGGCTCTCCTGCCTCGGCCCCTTGCCATTGAAAATCTACGCTTGCTCCGAGTCCGCCTATGTCCACACCTTGGTCAGAAGTGTTTCTCGGCTAGTGAAATGACCACTATCTACCCCAGAGAGCCACCAAACACACTGACAGACAAGAGCCTCAGCAGACAGACAGCCCCCAACTCCTGACCTGACTTGTTCCTAGCCATAGCTTTCATACCAGCTTCATTTGAAGGACCATCAACACTGCAGCCAAGTTCACTGGGGCTGGGATTCAGGATGTGTTCAGGAGCCTCATCAGTGCTTGGGCCAGGGACCCTTCTCAAAAGGAAGAGTTATTCTCCTGTGATTCTGAGCTTTGCCCTCTCAGAGGCTGTGGGGATTTTTTTGTCCAGTGGTGGCCTTTTTCATCCTCTTAGCCATGTTAACCAGCCATCTCCACCTCTACTTCCCATAGTTCTTTCTCCAATGTCTTGTCTGCCCTTGGGCATTCCTTTTCTTACACCACTCACTCCAGGAATCCTGGGGAAAATAGATGGTCCAATATACACCCCCTGTGCTCTCATGCTGAACTCGACCATGGGACTTGCATGATGCACTGTGCTTGTGTGATATGGTTGGCATGTGCTTTAGTGATTTACTGTATGCGTACACAGGAAGCCTCTTCTCTTTCCCTGGTCCCAGGAAGAGGATAATGCCAGAACCCCAACCTGAACTGACCAGCCAACCTGCCACCCAAGATATCTGCCCAGACACATATGAGTTTCCTATGGCTGCTGCAACCTCCTACCACAAAATTGAAAGCAACAAGCAATGCAAGAATATTCTCTTGAGCTTGGAGACTTGAAGTATGTTTCAATGAGATCAAACCAAGGTCAGGATCAAGCTTCCCCCAGAGATTCTCAGAAATAATCCATTTCCCTGTCATTTCCAGCTTATTGAACTACATGATCCCTTCAGCAGTATGGCATCTTCAAGTCTATGTCTACCACAGTCCCTCTTACAGGGGTACTTTAAGGCCCATTTAGGTATTTCAGGATACTCTTCCAATCTCAAAGACCTTAAGCCTTGTAGCTAGAGATGTGGCTCAGTTGGCAGGGTGCTTGTTTATCATGCACAAAGCCCTGGGTTTGATCTCCAGCACCCCATACAAGCACATACCTGTAAGTCCAACACTTGGGAGATGGAGGCAGGAGGTTCAGCAGTTCAAGGTCATCCCTGGCACCAAAGCAAGTTTGAGGCTAACCTGGGCTACATGGTTTCATGGGTTAAAAATATAATATCAATGGTATCCTTACCATTATATATATATATATATATATATATATATATGGTAATACACATATACCACAGAACTAGGACCTATCTAGGTAGCTTGGACATCCAATCCTCAGCCTACAAGACATTCAAGGCCACTAAACTATATTCAACCAAAAGACCCATGAGTGTGAGAGCACATGCCCATTATATCAAGCCCCTGAGGAGTTTTTTCCCTTTTATTCTTTTGTGTGTGTGTACGTGTACGGATGCCAGTGTTGGACACTAGCTATCTTCTCCAACTGCTTTCCACCTTATTTTTTGAGGCAAGGTCTTACACGGAACCTGGAGCTTACCAGTTCTGCTAGAGTGGCCAGCAAGCAAGCCTGGGGCCATCCCTCCTGTCTCCACATCCCCAGTGCTGATGTAGATGCACACCCCTGTGCCTGACTTTCTACATGAGTGCTAAGGATTAGAACTCAGGTCTTCATTCTTGCATCTAAAGAATTTTACCAACTGAGCCATCTCCCCAGCCCCGTAAACCCCTGAGTTTTGAGGCAATTTATTATTACTTTTGATTTTGGGGGGGGGGTCTTTTTGTGCTAGAGTCTCCCTTTAGTCCCAGTTGGCCTGGAGCTTGCTATGTAGACCAGGCTGGCCTTGAACTCACAGAGATCTACCTGTCTCTGCCTCCCAAGTGCTGGGATTAAAGGCATGCACCACCACCATGTCTTATTACTATTGATTTTCTGAACCCTTTCTCTAGATTTCTGATGCCCCTTGTAATCTTCCAGTAAATTTCTATCATACTTAAGTATACTAGAATCAGTTTCTATTATTTATAAGCCAAATAATCTATCTGCTAAATATTAACCTTAACTCATGTACCAAACTCAAACAGTGATGCATCAAATAATAATGTTGAGAATATAAAACTCAAACAGGATGTTTTTTTTTCTCAGTAATTGTATCATAATGACTGTTTGGAAAAAATTGACAAAATAGAGAAGTCAATACAGGTGGGAAATTTAGATAACTTTAAGTACTTTAAATGGATGAATAATTAAGATATGTGTTTTAACACAGAGAACAGTTGGTGAAATGATGACAATAGTGTATCCTGTCCCAAAGAGGCAGTGGCAGGAACTCTGACAAGACCATTGAATCAAATTGGTATTTTTTTAACTTTATTTTAACTCCTAGTCATTTCTATCCAGAAGAGATTCCACAGGTCAGAGAAGCAGTGATGAATTAATGTCATAAAAAAGGTGTAGAGACAGCAGGAAATTGCAGCCATTAGTTAAGCCCCGTGATTCTTTGCCCTCATTTTACATCTTTAAACAAAGTAAAAGAGGACAGTAGATGGAAAGTAACTTAGCAATGTGCTACTAGCAAAGGGCAGCCACAGAGCCTCAGGACATTTATATGAAGTCAGGACATTAGTGCCAGGGTGAAGAAAGGGTATGTAATGGGTTTACATTTTTACAAAGGGGCCTGACAGATCTATATCAAAGAAAAACGTCCAAGACACAAAGTGATGGGATAATAGGAAGCAGAATTAAAACTTGGCTTCCAGGGAGACAAAAGGCAGTGATAACTTGGAGTGCCTCCAAGGTGACATGGAGATGTGTGGGGACTTGGCAGTGTGGTAGAGCCCAGATAGTTCCATTGCTGCATGGACACCAGAAAAACGGACTCATTCAGGAGGACTCCTGTCTCCAGTTTCTTGACAGCAAGCAAGACCCCACTGAAATATCTCACTGGAAGAGTCCCAGCTTTCTCCTTTTTTCCATTATTTACACTTAGACCCTGAAAGGTCTTACAGAGGACTGCTGATTAATGAACTAGCCTGATGGAGATGGGTCCCCTCTTCTACAAAAAGATAGACATTTTCAATAAAATATGGCCAGTAAAAGCAATGAGTAACTGAGTTTAACATTAATAAATAGACATGGAAATGTCTGACGGCTTATAAACAAAAAGACTTCACAGAAGCAAATGAGCCTCACCATCTTAGAGCAGACTATGCTTCTGGATATGGGCCTGGGAGCAGGGCTAGAGATGTGTTAAGGGTTCCCCAAAGGAGGGGAAGCTGGAACAGAACCTTGCTATGAGGCCACAAACCCAAAACATACTAATAGAAAAGAGCCTCCTGAGAAATAATCTCTAACCATCACCTTGCGCCCATTCCCACTCCCACTCTTCTTTCCACCCTTTTCTCACCCTCTAGTAACAACTGTTCTGGGTATGAATGGGATTGTATAGTACTGGTCTTAGTATTGGTCTTTCTATGCCTGGCTTATTCTGCTTAACATAAGGAATAAATCCTAGCATTCTATTGCACAGTTGGGTGAGTATCATCATTATCATCAATACCTTGTGTATTTCAAGATATATAGAAGACAGAACTTTGAAAATTCTTACGACAAAGAAATGATTGGTGTTTAAGGTAATGGATAGTTTATTTAAACAATGTATACATGGATTAAATTATCAGAGTGTGCCCCTAAAATACTCACGATTAAGTGTCAGTTAAAAATCAAACTTTTAAAAAATTTATTTATTTATTTATTTGTGTGAATGTACTGTCTGCATGTCGGTCTGTGCACCCGTGTCATGCAATGCCATGGAGGTCAGAAGAGGGTGTCAGATTCCTCTGGAACTGGAGTTAAAGACGGTTCTCAGCTGCCATGTGGGGATCGAACCTGGGTCCTCAGCAAGAGCAGTTGGCGCTCTTAACCGCTAGGCCATCTCTCCAGCCCAAATCAAACTTTTAAGTGATCTGTTAAGAGGCTACCAGTTAGCCGTCTGGTCAGATAAATTAAACTCTAACCACCTTTGCAAATCTACTGGATAGTGGCTCTTTGTGGGGAGAAGATAATTTTCCGGTATGCCCGCACGTTACTGTTCCAGCAGTTTCATTTGTACTGGTTCCAACGCCTGTTCTGCCTGGTTGCTTGTCATTTTAACTCTAGGATTTAATTAGATATGGAGGTAACTGATAGAGCATTAGCATGTAAAGAGAAGGGCTTATTGTTTCTATAGAAACAGTTTGAATTCTTTAGAAAGGTTCCATAAAGGTGAGTTGCTAAAAATACTGCTACCAAATTAGCTATGAATTATAAATATATATAAGTATTGGAGAAACTTTAAAACTTAGATGAATTCTGCCATCAGGTTGTTTAACAAATAGTTACATATTTCACTTTACTCAAGTTCCTTTAAAAAGGTTTCAAATAAAAGATTATATACTATGAGCATAAAATATTATATACTATGAGCAGATAGAAACTCCTGGCATAGATTATACAACATACCTTGATAGACTTTAAAGTGAATTAAATATTTAAGATGTGTAAGCTTTTCCTTTGATAATTTCATATGT
The DNA here is from genome assembly GCA_009823505.1 of Rhizomys pruinosus. NCBI lineage: Eukaryota > Metazoa > Chordata > Mammalia > Rodentia > Spalacidae > Rhizomys > Rhizomys pruinosus. The sequence goes on along the minus strand of VZQC01009066.1, from coordinate 186,751 downwards.
GTATACATATAATTTCATATGTGTATGCAATGCATTTTGATCTTTTTAATATTCTATTTATTTTTAAATTTATTTATTTATATATATTTTTATCAAATCTAGAATATGTCCCCCCCAATCCCCCCACCCCAAGGTATTTTGATCTCATGCAGTCCCCACAGCCCTTAAAGGCTCCCACATATTTCATGGTCTGTCTCTCTCCTGACTTTGTCTTTTTTTTTCTGAGATATATAGATATTATAGATAGATATATATATATATATATATATCACCCACTCAGTCCCAAACCAGTGCTAGCCAAATGCATGTGGTGAGTAGTCATCCATTTGAGCACACTCAACCTAGCCTGGGCCACACCTGAAGAAAACTGACTCCCCCACGCCCCCCAGCAGCTATGAACTGCCAAAAGTTCCTCAGCTGGGGTGGGTCAGGCTCCTGAGCTCCTCCTCATCCACATTGATGTGGTGACCAGCTTGACTTTGTGTAGACATTGTGCAGGCAGCCATAGCTGCTATGAGGCTTGAGTCTCACAGCCCCATAGTGTCTAGAAAAGTTTTTATGTGGACATCAGAAGACTGTATTATACCAAATTACGGAAATGTTATTCCAATATTTTTGGCCTGTTTCAAAATCTATAAAATAAGGGGAATATTTTTATTTTATTTTTTATTTTTATTTATTTTTATTTTATGTGTATGAATGCATTGCCTGAATGTCAGCACACCCGTGTTCTGCAATGCCCATGGACGACAGAAGAGGGCGTTGGATCCCCTGTAACTGGAGTTACAGACTATTGTTCACTGCCATATGGGTCTTAGGATTCGAACTCTGCATGAACTTAACCACTGAGCCATCTCTCCAGCCCCATATAATCATTTCTAAGGACACTCCAATTGGTATTTTTGAGTTACTCTCCTGCTTGTGCTGATCTATCTGAAAAACTATTGGAACAGATGAAGAATCTAGTTCTTGGGAAAGGGTCTTCCCCTTTGGCTAAGGGTAGACCAGGTGCTACAAACAACAGAGCAATCACCTGGGAATAAGAGATATTCAGGTAAATTAAAGGGCTAACTTACACCCACTAATCCAGGACACACAGTGTTAAGATTGAAAACTTAGCCTGGTCTCCAGCATTAACTAAAGTATTTTGTCTTTTCTCTACTACAATAGCACCAATTAAGAAAAGAGTGTCAGCTGAGAAAGTGCATAATAGAAAATGCTGACAGATTCTTAACGCTACAGCTAGAAGAGTGTTGCTTTAATAAGGTGTCTGGAAGTAGTGGACTTTTTTTAAAGAATAAGGAAAAAAAGAAATTAGGAGACAGAGATGAGGGGAGCTTAGGCAAGGCCAGAAAATCTGATGTTAAAGTCCTGGTGCTGGCAAGCCTCTTATCCAGACTTGACTCTAGGCTAGTCCAATCCTAGACAAACTGCATCCAACTTTCAAAGCCTGGGAGTCTACCCTTCTCTCCCGAGCCAAGGCATGACCTTGCTTTGTGTGAAGGAAACAGACATGTGATCGAGAAATTTGAAGAATAAAGTAATCTTTAATGCAGTCCCTTCTAAAGTTTCTTCACTGTAAGAGCATGCCAGGAAAGTAGCTGAGGGAAACATCAAAGCAAAGGCGTTTCCAGTGCTGCTAGGCCGCACAGTCACCTTGAGGTATGGGGGACTCCTCTCTGATCCTACTTTGGGGATTTGTCTTTCACTTTTTACTGTAGAAAAATTTTAATCATACAAAAGAAGCAGAGAATACAAAAAGGAATCTCCATGTAGCCATCACCCTGTTCATAATTAACAACATAGGACAAATATTTGGGTTCATTTTCAAACTTCTGTTTCCTTTTCTTCCACTGGATGTGGAAGAAAGCAAACCTACCCTGAAAAATCATTTCATCCATAAGTATTTTAATATTAATACTCTCACAGATAATCCTGTATTTCTTAATATGACCTCAATATCATTAGCTGACCTCAAAAATAATAATTCCTTCCCAGCACTCAGGAGGCAGAGGCTGGTGATCTCTGTGAGTTCAAGGCCAGCCTGCTCTACATAGTGAGTTCCAGAACACCTGGAGCTATAGGGAGACCCTGTCTCAAAAACACCAATAATAATAATAATAATAATTCTCTAGTCATAAAATAATCAGTGTTCAAACACCTTTGCGACCACCTTTCAAATGCCCAAAAAAAGGCACCAAGCAATTTGCCTGAATATTTCATTTATTTCTATGACAGCATTATGAAGGGATTATAATCATTCCCACTTTACAGAGAAAGAAAATTGGGGCTGGAGAGATAGTTCAGTGGTTAAGAGCCCTGGCTGTTCTTGCAGAGGACCCAGGTTCAGATCCTAGCAACTATATGGTAGCTAACAACCATCTATAACTCCAGTTTCAGGGGATCCAATGCCTTCTTCTGACCTCTGTGGGCACTGCATGACATACATGCAGGTAAAACACTCATATACATAAAATAAAAATAATAAATAAAAAATTTTTCCCTAAAGGTCAAAATGCCTACTATCATACTATGGGCATCAGAGTCAGGATTACTTATAAAACTATCAGGGATCGGGCTGGAGAGATGGCCTAGCGGTTAAGAGCGCCGACCGCTCTTACAGAGGACCCGGGTTCGATCCCCAGCACCCACATGGCGGTCGAAAACCATCTGAAACTCCAATTCCAGGAGAACTCCAGTTCCAGGGGAATCTGAGACCCTCTTCTGACCTCCGCGGCATTGCACGACACGGGTGCACAAACCTGCATGCAGACAGTACATTCATACACATACAGAAATAAATAAAATTAAAAAAAAACTATTAGGGATCAACCATGAGAACTCTTATGGGGGAACATTTCTTATTTCAATGACATGGGATAGAATTGCTTTTAGTTATATGGCTATCTAAAATGCTAAGTGCCAACTGTCCTTATGGAGCACTCTTGTGTTAAAATGATAAACACAGTTGGGCCTTGTAGTACAAGCCTTTGAACCCAGACTCAGGAAACAGAGGCAGGAGGATCTCTGGGAGATCAAGGCCAGCCTGGTCTACTTTGCAAGTTACAGGCCAGCTGTGGTAGACAGGGAACCATTGCCACCTGCCCTCCTGATGCACCTCCATCCTCATCTGCTCCTGTGCTGGCTTTTCCGCTCCTCAAGGCTTTTGCAGATGATACTAATTTACTGAAACTAAGTCTGGCCTGTCAAACAGAATGATGAAGAAAGGACAGAGTGATGAAGTACATGTGACATGAATGCAGAAGTGGAGGGAAGGAGGGAGCCATCGAGAAGGGACCAGAGGACAGAGGAAGGGAGTGGGGTAGAGGGGTAAGAACAAAGTGTGTATGAAAATGCCATGAAAACCCATTATGTCATATGCTAACATAAAAACAACAGCCTGCAAATTGGTTTCATATGAAGGATGCTTGTACTCATGGATTATCACTTATAGCTAAAAAATGGAAAAAAAAACTGAGAGAAAGATGCAGGACGGTTATGGCAAAATGCATGATCTGGGATGGGGTGAGGGTAGGGGGGAAGGGAAAGGGAAATATGCCTGAACTGAATTGGAAAATGATGTATGAAATGCACAAAGCATCAATAAAAAAATAAATAAATAAATAAAATACATGGAAATGCAAAAGGAAACCCCGATATTAATTTCCACAGAACAATATCAAGGCCAGCCCCCAAAAGCCCAAGAGACCAAACAAGACAGTTTAAAACTACCAATGGTACCCAGGATGGTGAATTTGCCACTAGCAGAAGGTATAAAATTACTTGGAAGCATTGGGGGATGAATGCTGAGAGAAAGGGCACTAGAATTGTCTGAATTCTAATCCCCATTCTTAATACACATGTTGAGCAACCCTGAACAACCCACTTGATTTATTAGACCTCAGTTTCTTCAAATGTCAAGATCTCACCAACTGATTTTAAGAATTAAAAGAGAAAATGTATGAGAAATACCTAGATGTGAAAATGCATTGGATGTAGGCCTTTAATGCTAAAATGAAGTCAGTAACAGGTCAGCCAGGACAGTGGCAGGTATCAATATCTATCAGATGCTCCTATAACAGCATCTGATAGATATTGATACCTGCCACTGTGAGTAGCAATTGAAATAGTGTTTTCATTTCTAATCAGTTTCCCAGACAACTCTAATTTAGAATTTAGTCTTTCTACACAAATGACTTTCCCAAATCTGAAAGTACAGAACCCCAGAAATCTCTAGCTGTGGGTTCTCCATTCATGGCTTTGAGCAACTATGACCCAAAATATTTGTGGAAGGGGGAGTTATGTCTGTACTAAACGTGTACAAACTTTTTGTCAGTCTACAACTCCAGTACAGCAATTATTTATATTGCTGTACTGGAGCAATATAAATAATTGCTGTACTGTATTATAAATAATCTAAATGTGATTTAAAATATAGATTAAAATGTGCATCAGTTTATATGCAAAATACAGTGCCACCCTACGGAAAAGACTTGAGCATCTGTAGATTCGGGTAACAATAAGAGCTCCTGGAACCAATTCCCCAACAATGCCAAGAGTAGACAGTAGCCTTCTTTTTTGTGGGGGTGGGGGGTAAGACTGGATCTCACTATGTAGTCCTGGATGGCACAGAACTTGCTATGTAAACCAGGCTGGTCTTGAACTCATAGAGATCCACCTACCTTTGCCTCCCAAGTGCTGGGATTAAAGGCATGCACCACCACGTTCAGCTGGCTGGCAATATCCTGATGCCTGAAAAAATATGTGAAGTGTCCGATATGGAAGATTTGACCCCTAGTTCCCAAAGGGGAGTTTAGTACTATCGTCCTGCTAAGCAAATGCATCTCTCAATTCTGACCAGAGAAGTTTCTTCTGGCAGCAGATGACAATTAACACAGAGACCCATAACAAATCAACATGTAGAGAATAAGAGACTATGGAGTGGTCATTTCTTAAAGGGACACCTATATCACACCCTCTCCTCCCAAGACTCAGGGATCACTGTGGAAGGGGTGGGGGGGAGATTGTAAAAGTCAGAAGTGGTGGACGAATACGAAAAAACGGGGGTCTAGACACCACGAGGACTGGCACATAGGAACCCACAGCACTTAGGACAGCATGGCAAGACCTTGGCAAACCAAGCCACGCAGGGGTCCAGCGTGGATGGGGGAAGTGGGCAGGAAGCCCCAGCCTTAGCTGAGAATCTACTGCTATTAGAAATGGACGGATGCTACAAGAGGGAGGATGGGTTTTCCTTACTGGTGTGGTGCCTTTACATAGACTGGACTCCAAGGGATAAACTCGTACCAAGAGCATTTAGGAAACATAGATTAGACTCAGGAAATGAAGGGGGAGAGGGTTCCAAGATGGGGATGGAGAAGTTTGAGTATGATCAAAATAGACTGTATGAAATTCTCAAATTAATAAATTCTCAAATTAATAAATTAATAAAAATATATTTTTTAAACTAACCAAAACTTTACTCGAGGGTTTGGGGTCAGTGGGTTTGTTTCATTTTATTTCAATAGGGTACAGTAAAAGTCTGAGCTTCTGGCCACTCTATCCAGAGATTCAATCATTACACAGAATGAGTAACTGTGCGTCTGATTCCTCTGACAACTGACACTGCTCTTTCTTGCACTTAAGCCTGTAGCAAGAGACTGTTTGACACTGGGGACAGTGCAAGACATTTCAGAAGCTGCCTCGCGGTCAGGGAGATGGAGAGGTATGACTGATTTCTACCAGGTTTCACGGCAAGCCGGAGGCGGCACCTGGACTGGGATGCATCACAACCCAGCTTTGCCTAGGACACTCTGGGGACACAGCAACAAGGCTCCTCGCCTCAGCAAAGAAGCAATAGTAGAAGGACTTCCACTTAGAGGTTCATAAATGCTGCACACGAAGGAAAAAGAAAACCCCATTTCATGCTCAATCAAGCCTACCAAGCTGAGGGAATGAAGAAATGTCTTTTTCCCCCTAAGATGAAGGCTATTTGCTCATTTCCTGTCAGTACCACGGTTGGGCTTGGTTTTCCCGTAATTCCTCCCATTCAGCTTCACACAGTGTTTCTTGGGAGGTAGATTAGGGCAATAAGATAAAGGTTGATCCTGTGGCTGGCCTAGAAAAGTGATCATTTTCATTTTCTTCATAAGGCTATATAATATTTGAGTTGATTAAATTTCTGTGTACGTGATTCAATGCAGACACTTCAAAGGTGAAATAAAGTATTAAATACCACCAGAGGCCCTGGAAAAGGATGATTTCTTTGCCCTCAAATCCTAATGTAATTCAGAGAAATAATTTCATTTAGGGTGAAACTGTTAGTTTGTAGTTATAAATTCCTTTCCAAAATAGTTTCAACTTTTTCACGTCTATATTTCTGATATGTGCTTAATTGATTCCTCAGTGGTAAGAATCAAATCTTTCTTTCCCTTCCTCTCTCTCTTTCTTCCTCTCATACATACACACAAATACACACACACACACACACACACGCACACACACACACACACACACACACACACCCCTTTACATTCCCTGTAATCTTGGACTGTGTGGTAATATGCAGGTCTTTTTTTTTTTTAAATGCTGTTTTATTTTTATTTTTTTTATTTTATTTATTTCTGTATGTTATGAATGTACTGTCTGCATGCAAGTCTGTGCACCCGTGTCATGCAATGCCATAGAGGTCAGAAGAGGGTGTCGGATTCCCCTGGAACTGGAGTTCTCCTGGAATCGGAGCTTCAGACGGTTCTCAGCCGCCATGTGGGTGCTGGGGATCGAACCCGGGTCCTCTGTAAGAGCGGTCGGTGCTCTTAACCGCTAGGCCATCTCTCCAGTGCCAATATGCAAGTCTTAATGGACTGAGACCATGCATAAAAGAGGAAAACCTCCATTTATTTGCTTTTCATACATCAAACTTTGAGTGATATACTTATTAGCAAGGACTTTTTTAATTTTTTTCTGTATGTGTATTCTAGAAATGTGTTTGTTTTATACACTAAAAAAAGAAACAATTATTTACAAAGCAAGAAAGTCCTGCTTATATTTCATAAAAACTATTAACTGTGTGCACTGGACTAGTGATCATGTTGTTTGGATCTGTTGCTATTGTTGAGACAGGGTCTCCCTATAGCCCCGGCTGGTCTGGAACTCACTTATGTAGACCAAGCTGGCCTTGAACTCACACAGAGATCCACATACCTCTGCCTCCTGAGTGCTAAGATTAAAGGGTGGGCCACCACACTCAGCTACTGGAGATCATTTTAACCTCAACCTTTTCCCCAACACCAGGGACCTCGGGAAGGTGAAGGGCATCAGTCCACACTGGAAGACCTGTGCTTACTTCTTAAAGCACAATCATAATCCAATGTCCACCTGTTGTTACTCATGGTTTAGCCTTAAAGATGAAGTTAGAACCTGAGGGATAGAAAAGGCATGGAGAAGACAAAGTGGGGGCCTGGGTGTAAAGGGGCAGAAGAAAAGAGAAGTGACCCTCGGGAGAGATCTTCAGATCAGACTCCCAACCAAGGTGAAGCTCATTTTCAAAGAAAACAATCCTGCCTTTGGATAGCCGTGAACCTGCCAAGTCCTGAAGACAGTATGAAAAACCTATTTGGTCTTTCCTTGAGTCAACTTCCCTCTATATGGGATCTCATGCAAAGAAGCTGCCAGAGTTCCTGCTTACATTTCCCTCAGCTCCCCAAGATCTATTTGTGTCTCATTCTCTTCTTGGAGACTCTTTGCAGCATCCTCCAGACCATGAATGCATTCAACGCTCTGTTCCTGTTGGATGCAGATAGAATCCCATAGTTTACTCCATGAGAAAGCTTAGCTCTTCCATATCTTTCAGAGTTGAAGATGAGAAATGTTTATCCTTCTGTTGAATGACTCTGACAGCTCACTGTGGAAGCATGTTATGTAAAGTAACAGCTTCTTTACTATAACTAAGATTTCTTTTCCATAAAGAAGAAAACTCCAACCTGAAAGAAAATGGAAAAGCAGTTAAGTTAGTGACATACTTTGTATCCAGTGTGTTGTGACAGAATTGGTCAACATGCTGATGTGTTCTCAAGGAACTCATTCCAGTGGAAAAGCTGGACACAAAGACCAACTCCGGGATGACTAGGCTCGCTTTTAAAATTTTCAATTGTGTCAGGCGCGGTGGTGCACGCCCTTAATCCTAGCACTTGGGAGGCAGAGGCAGGCAGATCTCTGTGAATTCAAGGCCAGCCTGGCCTACGGAGTGAGTTCCAAGGCAGCTGGGGCTATAAGGAGACCCTGTCTCAAACAAAATTTTTTTTAAATATTCTTTTTATTTTATTTATTTTTTTATGTGTATGAGTGTACACTGTCTGCTGTAGGTTTGTGCACCCGTGTCGTGCAATGCCGTGGAGGTCAGAAGAGGGTGTCAGATTCCCCTGAAACTGGAGTTCTCCTGGAATTGGAGTTACAGACGGTTCTCAGCCGCCATGTGGATGCTGGGGATCGAACCCGGGTCCTCTGCAAGAGTAGTC
>VZQC01009066.1:101316-175841 GCA_009823505.1 Rhizomys pruinosus | reverse complement strand
TCTTCAGTGAAGCCCTCCAGTGGGAGTTGCAGCTGGGCAGGTGCAAACACTGGTATGGAGAACCATGTGCAAGGCATGAGTAACAAAGACATGCAGCATGTAGACAGAGCACCTAGCACACAGGGTATATCGTAAGAGCAGCAACAGAACAGGAGGTGCTTTCCTCCAAAGCCACAGGGCAAAGAAATAACCATGGATGCATATGGAATTTGCTCATCTGCCTCCTGGCTTATTAAATATTTGGCCCAAACAGATTTTACTCCATGTCCTGTATTTTCCCATAAAAACTTTTGAGCCCTGTAGCCTTCTCACAGAACAATGTTTTTCTACCCTCCACGCTATCTCCTCTCAAGCCAACTATGCCTCCTCCAATGTATGAATTTGAATTCCACATCCGCATCCTTATTAGAGAAGGGAGAAGTGGTATCTCTTGTTTTTTTTTATTTTTTCCCTAAGTTTGCTAGAGATGAGATTGGAAGAAACTGCTCCTGCAATAATTGTTGCTGTCTCTTTCTCCTTTACATTCAGCTTCTAACAATTGCAGCTAAAACCTGATGCTGGAAAGCAAAGACTAGAATATACAAGTATCCAGTTGTGAGGATATTTATGCTGGTTCAATATCTGATATTATTCTTCTTTTTCTAAAATAATGGCATTTTTGGACAAAATCAATAAACTTTTGTGAAGGGAAAAGGCTAAACACATTACAGAGTTAGGGACTAATTGGAAGGGGAAGCCAATGTTGACGGCAAGGTTCTCAGAAAACAAGAGTGTTGCTCTTATAAGACCCAATTACTGCTGGCTTTCTGTGACTGTGTGCTATAAGTATGAGTATATTAAATTTAGAGTTAGAGAAATAGTTTTTAAAGTTATTTTGTATGTCTCTTTCTTTATGTGTTTAGTAATTTTCTACCATGCCCTAATCTCTATCTCAATCTTTCTTGGAAGAGAAAGTTAATCTTGGGAGAATATGGAGGATGCCCCCCCACGGGCTGCTTGGCATTCAAACTTGATGATATTTCCACAATTGATTTAACCTTCAACAGGTGGCATTTCACCTTACTCCTGTTTTAAACAGATGCCCCAGCCACTATGGAAAGCAGTGTGGAGAACCCTTGGAAGACTTGGAATGAACTTGCCACCCGACCCAGCCATACCACTCCTAGGCATGTAACCCCAAGACTCACCCCACCNCTGGGTGTGGTGGTGCACACCTTTAATCCCAGCACTTGGGAGGCAGAGGCAGGCAGATCTCTGAGTTCAAGGACTTCCTGGTCTACAGAGCAAGCTCCAGGCCAGCTGGGATTAAAGGGAGACCCTGTTTCAAAAATACAAAAAAAAAGTTTAATTTATTAACTAAAAATGGTGAATTAAAGATTCAAGTACAAATTATAGATGAAATCTTTTAAAAACAACTTATACCTTAATTTTTTTTATTGTTGCTGTCAATTCCCCCCTCTCTAATATCTGCTGAAAAAGCATTTTGAAAATAGGAATTTTGGGAGATAGCACCTGGTTGTTCTTACAAAGGATCTGGGTTCAATTCACAGCATCCACATGGCAGCTAACAACCATTTGTAACTCCAATTCTAGGAGATCTAATGCCTTCTGACGTCTGTTGGCATTGTACACAAGTGGTGGACTTATACACATTCACACCAAATATTTATATATATATATATATATATAATTAAAAAATAAACAAATGCCCCTTATGCACAGAGCATTCTCATTTAAACTACTCACATCATGATGAAAATAATGTTCATCAAGGAAACTAAGTAGCATTCAGAAAAGGTTAAAAGGATATAATATATCATTTAAAATTAAGGAATGATTGTAGGGGCTGTTGATTTAAGGTTAGTAAATAGCTGCTAAACATTTCTTATAATAAAGAGTTGGGGGATTAGAAGTGGCAGTAGTAAAAAGCTTAAAAACAAGAAAGCCTTTATCTACCATAAAAGTTACTGAACACAGAAGCATCTTCCCTGATGTAGCCAGCTCAGCTCAGCACATTTCCATTTCATCTATGAATGTGCTTCGAATGGAGAAACAGAACCCTGAGCATAAAGGATTTCTGAAATCCTCTTTTTTTTTTTTTCTTGGTAATTTGCTTTTCTATGAAGTATTTCTTTGACTTCCTAAATAGAAAATAACAATAGTAACTACAGAAGCTGCTGGTCCTCTCAACAGGCTGTAGCATGGACACAGCAACTGTCCAGCCAACTCTAGAGGGACACTGACAACTGCCAACAATTCTAAAATAGGCCAGAAACTGCTACCATTATAGAAAAAAGCAATCGTTCAGAAAGCATTGGAGCAATATAAAATAAAGCCTTTGAAATGTGGAAAGCAGCAGATTTAATCATGAGTGATCCCCATACAAGCATGCAGTTCTGGACTCTCATGAATAGTCCACCATAAAAGACCTGTATGAACCTAAGGTAGGAGCATCTAGAACTAAGAGGCGAGGTAGCCTAAGACTGTAAGGTCAGCAATGGATCCCTACTTCCGTAACTCCTGACAGTCCGAACCTCCGTTGTGTGAGAAAATAGCAAAATGTTTCAGCTTCTGGAAACCACTATGGACTTGGTGTCCAAACCCTCAAGTCGCAGATAAGGATGCAGTGCCAGAAAGGCCAAGAGGGATATTTTCAAATCCCAAATTACCAAAAGCTAAAATTCCCAACTCTCTTTAACTGGATATAGAGAAGAGAGTTGTAGAGAATACCTCATTTGGGGCATGCAAGATGGCTTAACCCATAAAGGACCCCACCACCAAACCTAACAACTTTAGTTCAGTCTCTGGGATCCACATGGCACATGTGTACACATCCACACCTGAGAGTGGTCCTCTGATCCCCGCACATGTGTACACACATAGATAGATAAATAAATGCAATAAACAAATTCAGCACAGAGGCACACAAATATAAATAAATCCTTTCTAAAGAATTTATTTACTCATTCAGTATCTGTCTGCTATATGTCAAAATTTCTATGTACTGGGAAAAAAAACAGATTTGCAACAAACAGCACCTTCCTCACCTTTGAAATAAAACACTGAGGGTTTTCATTATAACATAGTATATGCCACTAACAGGAACTTTAGTAAACACACCAAAAAAATTGAAATGAGGAAACAAAGTCACTGCCAGCCAACAAAACCATTTTGAACATTTAGTGTATCTTTTACCAAGTTTTTAAAAAATGTATCTAATTTTTATTTTATAGGGAGGGGGGTTTTGCCTGTCTGGATGTAAGTGCATTTGTATTGTGCAGTGAATGTGGATCCCAGAAGTGGCTGTTGGATCTCCTGGAACTGGAATTAGGGATGGTTGTCAGCTGTCATGTGGGTGCTGGGAACTGAACTCAATAATTAACAAGAGAGAGAGTTGATTAGGTTGTCAGACTTAGGAAATTAAAATTTAGGACACTTAGTTAAATTTGAATTTCAGATAAATGACTCGATTCATCTGTGCTGCTATAACATAATACATAGACTGGGTGATTTATAAATAACTCTCTGCAAGAACAGCCAGTGCTTGTAACTGCTGAGCTTTCTTTCTCTCCAGCCCCCAATCAATTAAGTTTTCATTCATTCATTTCCTCCTTTCAAACAGGTGTGATGATTTTATATATACATATATAAATATATATGTGTGTATGTGTGTGTATAATTATGTATCCTACCTTGTAGCACCTGCTTTCTTTCATATTAAACAATCTTTTTAATCATCATTCTTAATAGTTGCAAAATATTCCATGGAACAGATATAATCATCAAGCTATTGTTTCCACTTATTTATACATTTATACATGATGAGAGGCTTCTCAAAACACATTTTCATATTTTGGAATACTTTCTTGGGAAATAAATTGATAACTAATTGGCATATCGCTCTCTTCTAGGAGGTTCAGTGTGGCCATTTCCTAAATTCCTCAGAACTGTGATACAGAGCAGAGCTTAAACTCTTCTGGAAAAACATAACTTCACAGTTTTTATTCTCACTAAGGCTCTAAGAACTGACAGTTCCATGGTCCCTGCAATCCACTGGCCTGAGCACTATTCCTTTGTGTTCAATATTCTCAATGACTGATTGAGCTAGAGTGTTTTACTCCCTTTTGAAATTACCTACCATTAGTGCAGTAGAAAGTATCCACCTTTTGGAATTGCTGGATAAAATATTAGGCACCCTGTTACATGGGAATTTGTAAACAACTGGGATATGCTTATACTTTTTAAAAGTGTTTCCCATCACTATGATTTAAATATGGGTCCCTTACAAAATTCATCTTGAACTCAATCCTCACTGTGTTGGTATTAAGAGATGTGGCCTTTCAGGAGGTGATTAGGTCATGAAAGCTCCTTGCTTTGTGCATGAGATTAAAACCTTCATAAAAGAAGCTCCAACCACTTGTCCTCCCGGGATGCTGTCTTCTGTTCTTTGGCCTTATGAAGACACAACTCCCATATTTGGGAGTTATATGGGAGGACATAGCAAGGAGGAGCAAGCACTGAAGCAGAGCAAGCTGCCCTTGCCTTGAGCTTAGACTTCCCAGGCTTGGTAACTATGAGAAATAAACTTCCGTCATTTATAAATTACCCAGTCTATGTATTATGTTATAGCAGCAGCGCAGATGAATTGAGTCATTTATCTGAAATTCAAATTTAACTAAGTGTCCTATATTTTAATTTCCTAAATCTGACAACCCAATCAACTCTGTCTCTTGCTAATTATTGGATTTGGGTAATTTTCTCACATCTCACATCTTCTGGAAAGTGAAGAGGAGAAATGCAGCTTGCAAAGAGATGTGTGAAAGTACCGCACACACAGCTCTCCTCCCCTCCTTCTTCCTCACTGAGCTTCATGAGCTCCTTTTCTTCCTTGCCAATCACTGTCTTCATCTCTGGCATTCACCTCATTTTTCTGCACCCCTCTGCAGTGAACCTAGGGCTAAAAGTGCAGCCACCTCCCCCTCTATCCCTGTACCTCATAAGTTTTAGGCTTGGCTACAGGACAAAGCTCATGTCAAACTTGGTTCAAGAGAGCAGGCGAGGTGTTACAACATTTCCATGTGACAGTGAGTGCTCAGCACATGTGTTGTGGAGCTGTGTATAGTAAGGAGCTAGCCTTGACTGTGGATTTGGGGCAGGCCTTCTGAAGGAAGTAATATTTGAGTTGAGAATTGAAGGATAAACTGGAAGTAACCAAGAAAGAGGAGAGGAGTTGAGGTGCAGTGGGCATGGCACAGAAATCAGCATATGCAAACCCTCAAAGAACTACAATTGGCAGAAGTACAGGTGGGCTGGAACAGAGAATAAGTGAGCAGGAGATTGAACCACCCAAAGTTGAGGGCCTTACCATTAGAGGACTGGGTTTTATCTAGAGAACAGTGGTGTATTTACTATGGGAGTATGGTATAGACTTAGCCCAAGAATAATCTAACGCACTTTGTAAATCAAAACAATCTCTCTGACAGACGGTAGAGGAGGCATTGGGAAGAAGACCAGACCAACCACGGAGACTAGATTTGAGCAATGTAGCTGTGATTCCATCAAAAAGATGACAGCAGGGTCTGGAGAAATGGCTCAGTGGTTAAGAGCACTGGCTGCTTTTGCAGAGGACCCAGGGTCAGTTTCCAGAAGTCACATGGTAGTCAACAACTGCCCATAACTCTAGTTTAAAGGGATCCAGTGCCCTTTTCTGGCCTCCACAGGCATTGTACAACAAGGGGGGACCTAAATACATGTAGGCAGAACACTCATGCATATAAAATAAAAATAAACAAATCCAAAAGAGAATTTTTAAAAGAGATGACAGCAGTAACAGATTGCACTGCCTTCCTACTTCAATAAAGGGGACCAAGGAAAGATAATGAAGATTCAGATTTCTGAAACAGGTAAGTTAGGAAGAAACTAAAAAAGAACAAGATATTGGACCAACTATTGTCTTGCCTCAAAGTATTCTTAAGGCCTTTTATTTTTTTTATAAACTGAAATCCAACCAAATGTTTCAAGCAAAGGGAAAGATTTATGTCTTAAAACCTCCAGAAGACAAACCCAATCAACTCTGTCTCCAGCTAATTATTGGACTTGGGTAATTTTCTCATACCTCACATCTTCCAGAAAATGAAGAGCTGCATTTCTACATGTCTATAAATTAAAAAATAAATAAATAAATAAATAAATAACAAAAACTAACCATGTACTTTAAGATGCTTTGTTCATAGCTGCCGGTGCCTGGAAACAACTCACCTGTCCTGACTGAGTAAATAAATTGTGATACATCCAGACCATGAACAGTGTTCAGCACTAGAAAGAAATATTATCAAGCCACAAATAGACAAGAATCTTACATGTCTATTGGTAGGTGAAAGAAGTCAAATATGGTTACTTATTGTAGGATTCCAACTATATGATATTATGGGGAAAAAACTAGAGAGAAAGTTTTTTTAAATCAGTAGTTGCCAGGGCTTTGGAAGAGAGATGGATAAATAGGCAGAACACAGAGGGTTTTTCAGGACAATGAAACTACCCTGTATGGTACTATAATATATGTCACTACACATTTGATGAAACCTAAAGAATACAAAACTAAGAGGAAGCCTAGTATATGTCATGGATTTGGGGTGATAATAAAGTGTCAGTATTAGGCGACAGATTGTAAGAAGTGTACCATTCTGGAGAGGGACATGGGGCAGGGGGGGGTGGATAGATAGGTTGTCTGTGTATGGAGTCAGGGAATATTTGAGAATTCTCTTTTCCTTTTGGTCAATTTTAATATGATCATAACACTACTTTAAAATAATTTAATTAAATTAAAACCCTAGTAGGAGAACCAGCCTTAGGAACAGCTGGATGTAGGGATTCAGCTTAAGGACCAGGTTTCTCTCACTCTGAATCTCCTGACTACTGCTTCTGCATCAACTCCATTCTCAAACGTCACGTTAGTAAGATCGATGTAGAAGTCCTAACTCTCCACCTTCAAATCTCGAGGACCAGTGGAAATGGACACCTGTTTTGGAGGCTAGTGGTCTCAGGAAATGTCAGGGCATGTGAATATTATAAGATCACCTGATCCTGAATCAACATAACAAAGTCTGGAACCCAAGCTAGGAATAGAGAGTCAGCTCTGCTGGGACTTGCTGGACTGAAATGGGCAGGAATAATCCCCCCCCCAAAAAAAATCCTGGGGTGTAGGTAAAAAGGGAGCCACCTGTGGCTTCTTTGTGCTAAATTACCTGCTTGACTGTTCACACCAAAACCTGGCCAAATTCTCTTACATGATGTTAGTAACTGATGATGTTACAGAACATGAGGCATGGGTTCTGAAACCAGGCCCTGAGATGTGATGTCACTCTGGGTATAAAAACAAACTGCTGTGAATGAATAAACGAGCCCTTCTTACCATCAGACAGGGACTCCCGGCCGTTATTTTTACGTGTATAATTTTAGCCGATCAGGCTTGTATAGTCGTGGCCAGTGGGTTGGATGGCAGTCCATCAGACCACCAACCTGGAAATCTGGGCTGGACAGAGACCTATCAGGTTACCAGCTGTGATGTGTGGTGAGTGAGTGCCCAGGCAGGAATTAGACTGTTGAGCACCTATCAGGAGACAGTCTGGCATTAGGCTATAGAGTGCCAATCAGGCAGCAGCCTGGAGGATCTGGGAGTGCCAATAGAGCATTGCCTGGTATAGATGTTAGATGAGACAGGTGGACGGTGAAAAGGTTGTCAGCCTTTGGCCCCACGGTTTAGGACAGCTGCTGGCGACTATCTTGAGTTTTCCCTTTTCCCTGTGATCCAGTAGACGAGGTTCATGCATCCACCTCCACGTGTGGCAGAGTGACACCACATAGGGGCTGCCACCAGAAGTAAAGTCAACCAATGATGGACAGGCAAAAATAGTAATGGTCCACCACACTTGCCCCTCATCAATATGGAAATCCCAAGTACAGCTGTAGAGAAAATTTCAATAAAAAGAGTTGGAAAAGAATCCAAGTATGTGGTCTGCTCATAGCACAAAAGGAAAGAGATGGGTGATAGTCAACATCTTTTTTTATATTTTTTATTGAATTTTGTGTGTTTCATACAGAACATGTCAATCAATCTTAATCATCTTTATACCCCCTTCTCCAATGGCACCCTCCCATGACCCCCTCTCCCACTGGCCCCCTCCCATCACCCCCCCCACTGGAATTCATAGATTCTGTCATTTGTGTTAAGGCCTATTATGTCAAGTAGTGTCCCCAGATGTTCCTCAGTACAAGTTTATCCACTGGGGTCTCGTCAGCCTATCCAAGAGTCCTTCCCTTTAAGAAGATCAGCTCTTCCTCACCCAGCAGTAATCAGCTGCCAATAATTCATTGACTAATATTAGGGCTTGTTGCACATTTCCATAGTCCTGTGCTGGGTTTTTATCTGCTTGAGTTTGTATAGGGCTTGTGCTGACACCATTGCTGTAGGTTCATATGAGCAGGGTCTCAGGAGCTTGTAGGACTCTATTTCCATGTGGTCATGCACCTCCTCCCCCCCTTACAATCTTTCCATCCCCTCTTCTACATTGGTCCCTGAGCCCTGGATGAGTGAAGTTTAATGCAGGAATCCTGTCCAAGGACCCACACTCTGCAGACCCTTACTCTCTAGGCTCGGGCCATCTGTGACCTTTGTGTTCCTGGTCCTCTGTTGTTAGCAACAAAACTGGTACTGAGGCTGACAACTCAAACACGATGTCCTCTGTTACATAAATCTGTGGGAACTGGTGCATACCAGTCCTGACAGGAGAGGTTGTGAGTTTGTCAAGTCAGAACAGATGTATTTGAAACTTAGGTTCTCCAAACCAAATAAAACAGAACTTTAAAGGAAGTCTAGGGCCTGGAGAGATGGCTCAGTGGTTAAGAGCACTGACTGCTCTTGCAGAAGACCCAGGTTCAATTCCCAGCGCCCACATGGCAACCAGTAACCATTTTTAATTCCAGTTCCAAGAGATCCAACACCCTCTTCTGATTTCTGCAGGCATTGCATGGCACAAGTGCACCTACCTACATGCAGGCAATACACTCATACACATAAGATTAAAAATAATAAATAAAATATTAAAAAAATAAAGTCTAAAGAAGGAAAGAAGAAAGCAAAGGAGGAAAGCAAAGAGATCATCTCTAACAACTGATTCTTTCAAATGACTTTAAGATAATTCAAAATCAATTTGTACTTTTCAAAATAACTGATTACTATCACCCACTGGTAAGTGGTTCAAGATCTATATCCTTTCCCTCATCTTCCTTACAAATCTGGAAATTATGATCAATTAATTGCATAAGAATGAAAATTAAAATTGACAAGGGAATAGTGCTCTACACAGTTCCAGTTTCCCAAACAATTATTCACAAGGAACACAGAGCATGCTTTCCATAAGTTTTTGTGAGCAAATGATCCCCAGAGATTCCATGTATCCCTGCTGAATGTATATACATGAAATTACATCAAAACTGAATTTTGTTAAATCAGACCACATTTCAACAGCAGCCAAACACAGATGTCTCTTCATAAAACCCAAACTTCATCTTATACACCAGACTGGAATCCCTTGTTTTGGTCACCTGATTTGCAAAAGATCAGAATACAGTAACTGTTTCCTGGTGGCTCACCTGCCTGCATAGCACCATGCCTTCCAGAGCAAGGACAATAAAGAGAGGTAGAGAATCCCATTTCCTGCTGGCAGGGAGCTTGCAACTCTATAGGAGTGCTTTGCACAAATGGAACACTGGCAGAAGGAAATAAAAATATATAAGAGCAAAGCAGGTGCTAAGTGGTGTGATACATTCTGGAAAGGCCACAGAGAACAGAAGGAAAGGAGTTTCTTGCGATGCTTCAGCAACCTCAGGAGAAAGCAAGTGATGAACACATAACCAGTATCCACTCACAGAGGTGGTGGAATCTAAATTGCCAGGGACTGTGGCCTTTAATTTCGGCCAGCCACTAGTTCAATTCATCCACCTTCAAAAATTACCTCACCTCTCAATGTCTGCCCTGCGAAATGGGATTGAGCAATCAAGCCTGGTTCTTCAGAGTTGGTAATGAATAAATAATAAGGAAATTGAAAACTAGGTAAAGGATGAAGACCTAATCAATCCTGACTAGTTAGTGGCCAGCCCCAAAAGGGACTCTACAGAGAGCATGTGGCATATGGGTTTGTAGCTGGTTATATATCGCCAATTTGGTTGAATTTGTCAGGGAGGTGAAGGGCCCTGCTCACACAGCCTGTTATTAATTACTGTGAAGGATATTCAAGACACTGAAATGCAGATCATTTCTCAGATTAAGTACAGACATCTGCCCCCCATTGTAATATGAGAGGATAATTGTCATCAGTAAAGCCATGTTTTTCTTACACTGAAATGGAAGAATAAAGCACCACAATTAAATATTTTGACCAGCACAGTGATTAAAGGGATATTTATGCTGCAGAGGTGGGTTAAAAAATCAGATTTGCAACTTTCATCTTAACGTGCCAGACATATGGAGGAAAGGTGAGTTGTTTTATTCCTAAACAAATTTACTTTTGCTTTTTAAAAAAAAAAAACTTTTTAAATATGTGTTTTCTGGAAGCTATATTTATAATTTCTTTGTTATTCAGTCTTTTATTTTGTAGTTGTTGTTGATATTAAGTATATGCAAGGGCTTATTTATAATGTATGAGCTGGGAAGAATAACAGTGGATGTGATCCATCACAGAGCACAGTTCCCACCCCTGCATGCCCCTCTTCTCTCCCACCCCCCAGCCTCTGTGCATGGTGCAGTATTCAGTGGCTTAATTGTATTGATAGCTTCACAAAGTCTATGTGCATTTCTTGTTTAATTTTTCTGTGCTTTTGAACTTTACACAAAGAGAATATACTATGTGCATTCTCCCGTGACTTGACTTGGGTTGTGTTGTTTTCACTCAACATTATATCTTTGTGATGCACCCTTTGCAGTACAAATGGAAGTGGTTAGTCCATTTGTGTTGCTTTGTAGTATCTAGGATTTTGTGGTTTGACTGTGGAATGTCCTCTCAAAAGCTCATGTGTTTGAACACTTAGTCCTCAGCTGGTGGTACTGTTTGAGAAGGCTTTAGAACCCTTAGAATCTGGAGCCTCACTGGAGAAAGTGAGTCACTGGGGGCAGACCTTGAGGTTTCATAGTAGGGCCCCATTTCCTGTACATTCTCTGCTTCTGTGACTGGGTGCAGTGTAGCCAGTCGCTTCCCATTCCTGCTACCCTGCCTTCCCTGCCACTATGGACTGTGTCCCCTCAAACTGCAAGCCAGAAGACCCCCTTCCCCCTTAAGTTGCTTCTTCTCAGGTTTTTTTGTCCTAGAAAGGAGAACAAATAATATGTCCGGTATGAGCATTCAGTGACACGTTTGCTGCTCTAAGAGCATCTTCTCTGTGTCTCCCAGAGAACATGGGTTAGAGCTTCCCTAGGTAAGAGCCTTCTGTATAAGACCCGACCCATCATGGGGCCAGTTTAGTAACTCTCGATCAGAACATTCTGAAACTACAAATATCAGTGTGTGCGTGTGTGTGTGTGTGTGTGTGTGTGTGTGTGTGTGTGTGTGTGTGTTGCTATAAAATGTACTTCTCACTCTAAGGCTTTCTTAGCATAAGTCTCTGTGAAGAATGTTTAAGGAAGGAACAGTGCCCTGGAACAGAGTTTCCCAATCTGCACTTCTCCAGAAGACACATCCAGAACTACCTATATTCACAGCAGATAGGACACCAAGAGACCAAAGAAACTGTTACACCCAAGTCCAGCTTGGCGAACCAGTGAGTTTATCCACAGGAGCGTGGGAAAGGGGTTGCTTACGGAAACATGAGTGGCCTGAGCAGCTCCATTACTGAAAAGCACTACCCCAGCACAGGCGATGACTCACAAATTCTGCATAGCTGAGCACCAACCCCAGCCAACCTTCCACCTCCTCCTTTCACATTCCCGTAAGACTGCAGGCAGCTGTGACAGAATTATATGCAGGGAGAGGCAGGGGAAGCTAGTAAGTGGCTAGACTCTCCCACAAGAGCAGGATGATTCCCCTGCTCCTACCAGGCAAGGTCAATAGGCCTTATCTTGTGAAGGTCTCGTGTAGTCTCAGGTACCATGATCTCAAGACAACAACAAACACATCATCTCCAGAGAACAGAGTTCCACTGCAACAGGAGTCACCAGCAGGTTGTGGTTCCATGGTACAGAGTGAGGTCTGAAAAACTGCTTTTTTCTTTTTCTTTTTTTTTTTTTGGCTTTTTTGAGACAGGGTCTCCCTTTAGTCCAAGCTGGCCTGAAACTTGCTATGTAGATCAGGCTGGCCTTGAACTCACAGAGATCTGCCTGCCTCTGCCTCCCAAGTGCTGGGATTAAAGGTGTGCGCCACCACACCCAGCCGGGTTTTTGTTTTTTATTTTGCTTTACTATATTAACATTACTGGACCAATTTTCAATTTCTCACTGATTTGTATTTTCACCAACAGCTAATAGATTGCCCTCTGCCCCTCCACATTGTCCATATGGATACATTCAAAAGCCCCCAGTGGATTTGTGAAGTTGCAGATCATACCAAATCCTTCAAGTACTGTATATGTTGTTATATATACATCTCTGATCTAATGCCTTTTCCAACTTAACTAGCACCTGCTGTACACTGTGGAGACAATTTGTACAGTGTGAGATGCAACATCGAAATGAGCAAGAATTTCTCTTTGCTTCTTCACAATTTCATGGGCAAGAAATTCATTCTTCCACAGACTTTAGCAATCTCAGCATACAGTTCTTTTTCCTTCCCTTGTTAAGTGTTTAATTCTCACCTTTCCACTTCAGAGAAGCACAATACAGCCTGTTTCCATGTCCAGATCGCCTGCATCACTACTTTTATTTGGAACTATTATTAAGTAAAGTAATGGACAGAAGAAGGTGACCGCTGTGCTGTGGTCACAGATGTGAAAATATCAGATGGTTACTAAGTAATTGACAGACCAGTGACACTGACATCATAGACAGGAGGGACAAAGGGGTGACTCACATTCAGAGTGACATGGAATGTGAGTTCGTCATGTCACTAAGAGTTGTGTGTAATATAAAACATATGAGTTGTTTATTTCTGGAATTTTTCATTTCATATTTTCAGTCCATTTTTGACTGTTGGCAACTGAAACGGCAGAAAAGAAAACCACTACAATAATGAACAGTAACTTCCCAGTCCAATGATTATAAAAGGTCTCTTCACAGTTCCAATTCACATTCCCCTAACCACTCTCAGGGCAGAGCATGTTTCTGTAAGATTATTGGCTACGAGTTTTCTTTAACAAAATGTTTAATCAAGACTTTTGCCCATTTTTCTATTGAATTGTCTTTTCTTATTGATTTGTAAGGGTTCTGTATATCTTCTGGAGACACTCTGTGACAGTAAATATATTTTCTTCTAAACTAAAACTAAACAGGCCACTGAGCTGCAATCCTTTTCTTGTGACAGGAGCCTCACCTGTGGTCCAGGTACCAGCAGGCAGCTGACTGAGATGGGTGGCCCGTCTTCCTGAGGAAGGACAAGATTCTGTCAGCATCTTTTCCTTCTGTGTGTTGGACCTGGCTAATGAAAAACACTGAGAAAACCTTCAAACTGAGGGGCACATCAATGAGCTGACTGAGCATTTCAGAGACGTGAAAAACCCAACTTCAGGTATCAGAAAAATGACAAAACTCCAGGCAATGTCTTCAGAAAGCCACTGAGCACAGTGTTGACTAGGCTGCCTCCTGGACCAGCTCCACAGTGTTCTGCCTAGGTGGTCTCACAGGGTCAGACCATCAGAAGAACCCCTTGAAACCCTTACAATTGCATCAACAAGAGACTACATTTTCAGACTGCCTATAACCTCACAAATTAAGTAGTCAGTCCTAGTTATGGTGTTCCTAGGTTCAAATTCAAGTCCCAGGACCATATCAATGAAAGCAGGTAGTCTCGAAGAGTATTCAGGAAATAATGATGCTTTCAGACGCCACCAGATTTTACATATATTTTTAAAGACTTGATGGTGTCTGTGAGGAGTAAGTCATGAACAGCCAGTTAAAAATGGCTCCCACCCATACCAAGAATAGATGTATTCTAAAGCTGCCCCATTTTATTATTGGTATAAAGTGTTTATTGACAGCTATGAAAGGAGGTGTGAACGATGGTGAATTTGTATTGATCCAAGACTTTTTCCTCCTTTGGGAAAATGCTTTTTTATTCTAAATAACTGAGTGCCTGTAGCCCAAACAGAAAGGCACCCTTGCAAAATGCTTGAGAGCCAAGACTCCAGGAGTAACCCCTGGGTCCATGTCCTCTGTCTGTGATTCACTAGTTATAGGACTTTGGGGAAAACACATTTTTAGGCCTCAGTTTTTCATCTGTAAAATGAGGTACACATGACCCCTCTCCAACCTTGCCTCCAAGACCCCTGTTTTCTGTCTCTGAGAAGAAGACCTGTGTTCACTTCTTGCTGATTCTGCTATCACTTTCCCAGCTCCTCATCTCAGCTTATGTGCATCCATATACCATAGCAGTGGCTCAGATGAAGAGACCGTGTGCCCTGTGTTCTCACAAAGCTTCTGCTGTCCATTACCTCCCATGGATACCAACAGTCTGTGCCTCAGTCTGCACATGTGTACAATGGGAATAATAACATGCCTCTTTCACCTGATGGTTATGAGTCTAAAGGAACGCATGTGACATGGAAAATGATGATCAAATCAAGCCTTTGCTATTATTTTATTTTTTCTGTACAGTAAGAACAAAAACAAGACCTTTTTTCAATTTGACCTTGCTGGACTATTCTAAAAGCTTAACTGATCTCTCAGACAGCACTCTTGTGCCAATCCATCCTGCACATAGCCACCAGTAGAATATAGATAAATGCAAATTTAATTCATTAGAGCCCCTAATTGAAACCTTTCAAAGGCTCTTGTCACTTAGGGTAAATTCTTACATCCTTAGCACTGTATAAAATGCTTTCTGTGACCTGACCTCGCCCACCTCTATAGGTCCTCTTTCCCCGATCCCAGCATGCCTCATGATTCATGGTGTCAAACTGCTTATGGCCCTAGGAAATCTCAAGACCCTTGCCGCTACATGAACTTTTTTCCATTCTGTTTCTTCTACTGGAATTCTTCCCATTCTCAAGTAGAATAACTCCACTTTGGCCACCATATCTTACTCAGTTCAGGAGTCAAGTGCTAGGCAAATCCCTTCCCCATCCTTCTCCAATATGGGTCTCCCCACAATCCTCCAAGGCTCTGCATCTCCTCATTATTGCAGTGTAATGTAATGAGCAAATGTCAGGACCTTGGAGATGGGCTACTTAGTTTTGAATTCTGATTTGAAATGTCTTTCATTTATTGTGTGACTCTGAGAAAGTTGCTTAGAATGATGTGCCTTAGTTTACCTTCCCTGAAGTGAAGATGGGTAAAAGTACTGGGCTCACAGAGCTGTTTCAAGAAAGACGATAAAGTACAGGCTTAACGTAGTAAATGGAGAAGCAAACACACGCAATAACCATCGATGCTGACACAGAAGCTAACTTCCTGTAGGTAGTAAAAGGCCCGTGCTGAAAACTGAAAGCTGTTCCTATAGGTTGCAGTGAAAATAAAGGCTGGGGTTAAAAGGAAAATTAAACATTAACATGGCAAAGTCTGAAACACGAAGGAAAATTTGTAAGAGGGCATGTAGTTGAATAAGAGATAACCAAGCTGGACAGATAAGAGGAGGGACAAGGCTCTGTTACCAGCGAAGCAAGGCTGCCCCCTCCCCCGCAGCCCTTGAGAAACGTATGTAAAGCACTCTTGTCTTTCTGTATATGCTTGATTCTAATGCAGCTAACTGCATCAGAGTGAATTGTAAGGGAGCATGGCTTCTAACGAGAAGCTTCCGCCTCGCACAAACCCATAAACAAGAAGCTAGATACGAGGTAACCAAGAAAGACTACAGCCACCTATTGGCGGCTGTAATAGAGCTGACTCCCATGGTAAAGCCACAAACTCTACTGTTACATGTAGTAAATGTAACAACAAAGGAGTGTAGTATGGTTAACAGCACTTAAGACACCTGTAAGGTAAGAGATAGCAATGCCAAAGACAATAACTGGGCAAAGTTGGAGTCAAAGACAGAGAGGGTTTCAACTACTCCCACTGGGGGATATGCACCAACAACACACGGCCATCTCCCTGGTTAGCCCAGAGAGCCAAGCATAGAGTGTGGGGGCCCTCCATAGGCTCAGCCCGTGATACCCCAAGGAACTAACCAATCTCACAGCATGAACTCGGGCTTTCTCTAGTATCTGCCATGGTTGTGTGAACAACCTAGGTAAGAAAGTTCAGCAGCGGCCGGGCGTGGTGGCGCACGCCTTTAATCCAAGCACTCAGGAGGCAGAGGCAGGCGGATCTTTTGTGAGTCCAAGGCCAGCCTGGTCTACAGAGTGAGTTCCAGGACAGCTGGGGCTACAGGGAGACCCTGTCTCGAAAAGACCAAAAAGAAAAAGAAAAAGAAAGTTCAGCAGCCTTTCCCTCTCTTAGAAACCCTCCCACTCTCGGGAGGTCCTCCTACTTTTCACTTTCTCACTTTTCTTTAAGAATTCCTTTTTAACTTTGGGGTATTTATGAATTTTTTTTGGTCTTTTCGAGACAGGGTCTCCCTGTAGTCCCAGCTGTCCAGGAACTCACTCTGTATTTATGAATTTTTATCTCCTGTGTCTGAGCATTTTGTCTACATGTAAGTGCACCACATGCATGCAGTGCCCAAGGAGGCCAGAAGAGGGCATCAGGTCCCATGGAATTGAAGTTACAGGCAGTTGTTAGCCACCTTGTGGGTCTGGAAGAGAAGCCAGTGCTTTTAACCGCGGAGCCATCCCTGCAGCCCCTCTGTAATAATTCTTAATAAACCTTGCTTCTACTTTGCATACTCCAATGAGACTCTATGTCTTTAATCTTCATTTGCGTGAGACAACACACTCAGGGCCATTGACCCAGGTAGATCTTTTGTGATTATGAGTGTCCAATCTTAGGTCCTTGGGTTATAAACAATTGGGCCATGGGCACTCCATTGTAGTCAATACCTTGCATCAATATTATATGATATTATATTTCACCTAAGCACTACTTCTTGTTCATTTTTATTTCATTCCCAGTATTTAAGAGTGTCTTGCATTGTTCTCATCAGTTCTTTTCTTCTTCCTCTATCAATCTGCTATTAAAATACATTTGCACCTGGCATGGGGCTACACAGCTGTTCCCAGCCCTCAGGAGGCTGAGGCAGGATTATGAATCTGCCGCCAGCCTGAGCTGCAGAGAGAAACCCTATTTATTAGTTACTTTCCTGTTGCTGTGATAATCCTTGACAAAAGTAAGGGTTATTTTGGATCACTGTTTGAGGGTACAGTCCATCGTGACAGGGAAATTGTGGCGGCAGGAATATGAGCCAGCTGGTCCTGTGGCGATCACATTCCAGATGTAAATAGAGGTGAATGCTGGTGTTCAGCATGCTTTCTTACATATTCAGTCCGGGGCCCTAACCCATGAATTGTTGAGAAATATTTAAATAAATTGAATAGAACCTTTGAGAAGAAAAGATAAAATGAGGGGTAGAAAAAGATGGCTGAAGAGTCTGTTTCCAGATGCTGTTGGAAATCATATAACTGCTCATGGAACACGGCACCTACTGTGCTCACATGTGCTCACATGACCATATCAACTTTCCTACTTACCATGAGGCAGAGAAGGGTGAGGGGAGGAAAACCAAAACCAATTTCTCCAAAAACAAGAATGACTCCCCACAAGGTCTGAGAGACCTACTGAGTGTAATACTCTGTGAAGAAAGGAAGTTCGTGTTTGTCAAGTACATTCAGAAAAGAGAAAAGAGAAACCCTGAGCGACAGAGCTGGGACTGCTGAAGGGCATTCTGTCCAGTCCTGGCATCAAAATACCGACTGGACTTGCCTTGTCCATGCTTCCCTAACTTTTGCTTTTGTCTCCTATTGTATTTGTTTGGATCGTATCAAACTGTGATCTGCAGGAATAACAAAGAGGACTCTACATGCTATAGTCAAAGCTACGAGAGCTATGATGAACCTAGGATTAGGTCTGAGAAGCTGTGTGAGGGAAAAAAAATCTCAATTCCTCACTGTTTTCTCCCAAGTTATTTCAATACGTAATTGACATAGAATCCATTTTCGTGACAATTCAATTTGTTTCAATAAACATACTAGGAGTTTATCATGTGCCATGAATTGTGCTAAATGCTGAGAATGAAAAGGAAAATATGGCAAGTTTTCAGCCTTTAAAAAGTTTATGATGTAGCATAGAAAAAAAGAAATATACAATTAAAGTACAATATACTGCCACTGCAATGTTAATGTGGCTCACATCTGGCTGGGCAGAAGAGGTGGGTCTAGGGATGACAGAATTTTAGGAAAGACATTTGAGCAGATCCTTTGGTAGACATCAGATGCACCAGGGAACAAAGCTTCTACTCTAGGAGAACAGAGAGAAGAAAAACTAAAGAAACAGGGACCACTAGACAACCTCTTATGTCGCGAGAAGGAGAGGGAAGAGCAGAAGGAAGTCAGAGAAATAAACAATGCAGAGTAGGCTGTGTCTGTTTGTTGTGCAAGTGGCTGACATTCATGTTAAAAATGTATTTTATTCTGACCCTGGAAGCCATCACAGGTTTTCAATGGATAAAATCAACAGGTAGCAGTCAGGAAGTCTTGTCTACTTTAGGGGTGCAGTAAGAGAAAAGAGGAAGAGGCCAAATACAAGGCAGTTTTGTCAGAATTCAAGGTGCTTTGCTTCCAAGCAAGGATAATTTCCAAGCTTGGGCAACTGGGTGAGTTTCAGTAGTGCACTGTTCTCTTTTTCTTTTTTTTTCAAATCTTGACCCTTGTCCCCCACCCTATCCCCCCACCCCACCAGAGCTCAGGTATTCTGCCAAACATGCTTTTCAACTCTTTCTCAACCTTTCTCAAAATTCTCCATGTGGAAGTTGACTGTTTTGAGCAGAAGTTCACCGTTTCGGTCAGTTCTTTGATGCAGTCTTTTCTGTTGTTGTTGTTGTTGTTGTTGTTGTTGTTGTTGTTTCCAATATGTATCACTCGTGCACTGTTCTCTTGCTACCAGAGGCTGGTCATAGGCCTCTGGTATACATCAGTCCTCCTTTCTCCCTTGGGAAGGTAGTGAAACCCGTTCTGCCCCTTTCTTCAGAATGCACATCTACACAAAGTGGCTATAACTATTATCTCATGAGTTATGTGAACCAAGGAGTTAAAAAAGAAAAGCAAAGAAATTCAACAACAAATCTTGGTTTTTAAAGCCTTGGGATTCATTTAAACCAACTGTTGCCATGGTTTCCAGAGTCTGAAATCAACATTTCAAGGTAATACTAAGATCTAGATATTGCTGTAGCATTCAGGTATCAAGGAACAATCAAAGTGCCATACTCCATTAGTGACAGAACTCTGTTAAGGCTGTGCGAGTGCCTCTGAATTGGTATTCAGCTTAATCACTGGTGCTGTATTACTAATTATAGCATGACACCATGCAAAAGTGAGACTTCTTAAAAGGCTGGCAAATGGCATTATTTTAATAAGTCATTAGGAAATTGCTTTTTGAGGACGCAATGAAAGTACAAGTTTCTCAATTAGGGGAATTATGTGGAATTGATGAGATATTTGAGCATGCATGATCTGCAGCTAGCAATCCATTCGAAGCAGACCAAGCCATTGGGAGGGCTGGCTAATGAGAGCCAAGATGATCTGATTCATTGTAGGAGAAAAATGATAATGGAGGCAATAAAGAGAAGGTATTACAAGACTGCCTCTCTCCCAGATACACCCATCAAGAGCTCGTTGGCCCTCACCTTGTGTTTAGAGCAAAAATAAAGATGTCGAGATGGGCCTAATTTTTGAAAGGAGTAGCCAACTCTGTCTAATGAAATGTATAAGGAAGAAAAAAAAAAAAGAATAGTTGGGTGGACAACCTAAAAAGAGTGAGGCTGTGTTTTGGGGTGTTTGTAAGTTGGTGGAGAGATGTTAGGAAAGGAGTGAGAGCCAGGAACAAGTTTTCATTTCCATCCCTAGATTTAGTATTTTTGTTCAGAAATTCTCATCCACAAAATTCATTTCTAAGTCTGAAAGAGCTTTAGGTGGGGGCTCTACATGTGGATAAGTGGCTCTAGAAGCAGAGAGTGTGTCCAAGTGTGTGTGCATGTGCGCATGGGCACGTGTGTAAGGGGAAATGTGATTTCTCTTTTATTTTCAGATTTAGGAGCAAGCATGCAAGTTCTATCAGATTTGCAGTTGTGCTAATTAGAAAGACTCAGGAATGGTGTCTTAACCATTTACTACATCTTGCTAAGGCTCTGGCCAGTGTCAGAAATGTGTTTCTGGACCTCATGGGCCAACACATTCCTCCAGTATGAAGTTTTTCTCCTGGAATTTGGCCACTCTGGTCCATTCCTCAAGGCATGCTGGGAAGTAACTCTACATATTTGAAAATGCTTCCTTGAGATATTTTAATAATAATCTTTACTTTTAACTTTTGAAAGATTTTTAAGCTTGACAAATATGTTCCAAATGTTCCCAGTTTAACCTATGTGGGAGAAATGAAGTGAACTCAAGCAGGGACAGTGGGCTCATTAGAAAACTTGAATGTGAAGAACAACTCTCAGAATGCAGAGAGTTTTACACAAATATGTGTACATTAAAAGTGTACATAAATATACATATATGCATACCATGTGTATATACATTCATGTAGTATCCTTAGGAGATAGTCTGATGTCATCAAGGGGAGAATATAAATGGCTCAGGGCCTAGAAACTAAACTTCTGTTCCCTGAAATTTCAGGACAAATTCACATTATCCCCTTGAGTCACCGAAGAAACCAAGCCCATCTCTGTATTCTATAGGGAATTAAACCATGAAATAAGATTCTTAGAAATAAGAAACATTTTGTTAGATGTTTGACATAATTTGTAGTCTGAAGACTGCAGCCTTCCTCTTTCATCAGAGCAAACTTCCTGGAATGACTCAGTCACTCTCAGCATGAAGCAGAACAGACATATTTTTCAGAAGCAATTGACTTGTTAAAGGTTTGACATATCACAAACATTTTGATTTTGTGATCAGACCAGTTGGTGATTTACTTACCCCTAAGTTTACTGTCAGGTCATTTATAAGTTTACTTCTCAATGGAGAACTCCAGAAAGTCATAGGAAGAATAGTTAGGGCAAGGACGAGGGAAACACAGAGATATAATAAAGCTATTGCAGTGGCTAAAGTGACAAGAAAAACAAATGGAAATCATTTGGTTTGCACTGTACCTGTGAGGAAAGAAATTATGACCCTTTTTTACATCTGAATCTCACAGTCTATTTTGAGAGTTGAGAGATGTGTGTGAGGTACCTCATTCACTCTGCTAAAACAGCCCTTTTTTTTTTACAAGAACTCAACTGTGAAATTTATAGAAATTATTTCTGAAACTAAGAAAAAAAATGTTTAAATCCTTTTTCACTTTTGATTGTTTTATTACAGTCTTCTAGAAGCCAGGGACACATTGCTGCGATGTAATGCAGATAGGCCCATTCGTAAGCTGCAATAATCATCTAAAACCTGGGTTTACACAGCACAGTGTCCAAGGATCAGGATCCCTTTGTGTTGCTCATGCCGTTCATCTTCCCAGGGAGCAAGGCAGTGTGGTTACTGCTTCAGCCGCCTGGAAGATTCCAGAGCCTAGACACTACAAGAAAGTGTTTAGGGTCTGGAGAGATGGCTTAGCAGTTAAGAGCACCAGCTGCTCATGCAGAGGATCCAAGTTCTAGTCCCACCACCCTCATGGCAGCTAACAAGTGTCCATAACTCCAGTTCTGCAGGCATTGCTCAACATGAGTGTACTTACAAGTATGCAGGAAATACACTCATACACATGAAATAACAAATAATAAATAGAATATTTAAAAAAAAAAGAGTCTAGCTGGGAGATGCAGGTAGAAATGCAGCTAGAGCTCAGGGCTCCTGGTCAAGCCTGGGTGAGGTCTCGTCAGAAGCTGCCTGCTTCCTTTACACTGTGGTGTTAGCAGTTTTCACCAGAGCCCTGCCAACTTTAACCCAAGCTATAACAGTGACCATTCAGCTACCACCTAATGTTACACCAGTCAATAATGATCTCACATCAAATCCACTTAACAGGTACTTCAATACTAAATGACAGTTACCATATTGGGCACTGGGAACCCAGACATGAATTATACATGATTTCTGACTTAGCCAAATTTTATGAAGACATATATGAAAATTAATAAATATGATACTTGGACAGGCAGGAGAGGAGCAGAGTAGTGCAGAAGGCTGGTGTAAGATACAACTGGTGCCATTTAACCATAACTTCATTCTATATTATATACCTATTCTCTAGCATGGTACTGGTCACATGCAAGCCCAAGATACATGTATGTTTGGATGGATGGATGCACAAATGGATGGATGGATGGATGACAGATGGATATAAAGAGTAAAGTGTGAGTAAATACAAAAGTAACAACTCAAGAAAGCAAAATTTTACAGTGTTTTTTTTTTTATTTTAGATCTGGTTAGGGAACCTGAAGAATGTAGTTGAACTCATTACATATCTAAATATGTGGATATTCAGAAGGGCTGAGTGGAAAACTATAGATTGTCAAATAAAAAGATAGGAGGCCACTAATTTTTTTCTGTGGGAATACAAACCCAATTAAATCCATTTCTTTATTTATTTGTGCTCAACCTCAAGTCAATCATCATTTTCTCAGAGATAATTTTCCAGGCTTCCAAACTCATATTTTCTCTGCTAGAGTATCTATTAATCTCACAGATTCATGTACCAGTGTTTAGTTAAACTGGTCTCAGCTTCTTCTTGGATACACAAGAATTTGTGTGATTTATTTTTAGAGGTCTGCCTATCTCCCCTTGTAGGATATGAGACCAACAGGAAAAGTAGGGGGTCCCATCTGTTTGTCTTCCCTGAGACAGCTCCCACACCTAAGACGGTGCTTGGCTTATGGAAGGTGCTAAATAAATATTTGTTGAATCAGTAATGAGAAACACACCTGTCTCACTAACAGAAACACTGCGAGTAGGCAAGAATCAGGAATTTTCAGAGTTCTGTAAACTTTGCTTTTCAGAAGTTTGTTAATGTTCCATATATAGAACATTAAAGATATATACCATTTCTTTGCAGGAAAAAAAATTGTGTGTAACTTCACTGGAATCAGATAGGTCTCGGTCACTCAGAAATCTCTAGCTAAGGGGACACTGGCTAATGTCACTGTTGGGGGTTTTAGGAAATCAATAAATTCCAGTTAATTCTCTCTCCTGGGTTAGAACTGATGGATAAATAAAGGTGGTATGCTGATGATTAAGGCTTCAGTTCTGACCAGTCCGTTGAAAGCAGGCCTTTCGATCCATAACCTAAATAACATGATTTTCCTGCTGCTTGCCATGACAGCAAACCCTAGGAAGGCCGTCATCAGGAAGGCTTCACAGACAAACAGAAATTGCTCCTTTACCTAGAGTAGTACAACATAGCCTGCAGGCTCAGGGCTTCTTCCCTTGAACATCGTGGGCCCGCTGAATGTAACTCAGGCGGCACACAAAGAAGAATGGGTAGGACTTAGAGGCCAGTAGACTAGGGATTCTCCAAGCCCCTATATAAAATATCAGTGAGCTTCCCTTTACTCCCCACAGTACAGTATGTGGACAATGGATGTGAAGGATGAGAGAACATGAAATAATCCAGTTTGCTTTCCCAGGTGGTACAATTCTTGATAACCACCACCTTCATTTCTTTTTCTGGTATTATTTATTTATTTATTATTTATTTATGGGATTCACAGTATAAGAGCACAGTTGTTTTCAGATCACATTAACATTGCTCAGTTTGCCATACAATTAGGTAATTGGTGCTAGCATCCACAGATGAGGGATACCATTCTGTTTTTCTGGGACTCTGTTACTTCACTCAGCATGACATCTTCTAGCTCCATCCATTTGCCTGCAAAGCTCATGATGTCATCTTTCTTTACCACTGCATAGAACTCCATTGTGTAGATGTACCACATTTTCTCTATCCACTCGTCAGTTGAGGGGCACTTGGGGTGGTTCCCGCTCTTTGCTATTCTGAAGAGAGCTGCTATAAACATGGCTGTGCATGTATCTCTGCGGTAAGATAAGTCTTGTCACTACCCAGGAATGGTATGACTGGGTCAGATGCCAAGCTCATTCTGAGTCTTCCAAGGGATCTCCACACTGCTTTCCATAGTGGCTGCACGAGTTTACATTCCCACCAGCAGTGGATGAGTGTTCCCCTTTCCCCACAACCTCTCCAGCACTTGGTATCATTTGTTTTCTTGATCCTAGCCAGTCTTATTGGAGTGAGATGATATCTTAAAGTGGTTTAATTTGCAGTTTCCTTAATAATTAGCAATGTTGGGCTGGAGAGATAGCCCAGAGGATAAGAGCATCGACCGCTCTTGCAGAAGACCAGGGTTCGATCCCCAGCACCCACATGGCAGCTAAGAACTGTCTGTAACTCCAATTCCAGGCGAACTCCAGTACCAGGGGAATCCAAGACCATCTTCTGATCTCCACAGCATTGCACAACACGGGTGCACAGACCTGCATGCAGACAGTACATTCATACACATACAGAAATAAATAAAATTAAAAAAATAAATAAATAATTAGCAATGTTGAACACTTCTTAAGATGTTTCTCAGCCATCTCTAATTCCTCACTTGTGAAGTCTCTGTTCAGCTCTTTGCTCCATCTTTTGAGTGGGTCATTTGTTTTCTTTCTTCTTTGTTTTTTTGAGTAGTTTATATATTCTGGAAATCAACCACTCTTCATTTCTGATAAGCATTGGATAGCTAAAATTGTATGTGTGTGTGTGTGTGTGTGTGTGTGTGTGTGTGTGTGAAGTACACAGTGCATTCAGATGTCAGAGGACAGCTTTTCTAGAGTCTGTTCTCTCTGTTTTGAGACAGGGTCTCTGTCAGAACACCACCTGCTCCAGGCTAGCTCGCCCTTGAGCTTCCAGTGGATTTCCTGGTCTCTGGCCCTGTCTTGCCTTCAGAAAGCTGGCTAGGATCACATATGGTTCAGGAGCAGGAACAGAGACCATCAGACCATCACATATGGCTTCTATATGTAGGTTTTGGACATCTCATTCAAGTCCTATGACTCACAGGGCAAATGCTTTTACACACTGGGCCATCCCCCCAGACCTACTAATATTTACTTTTCTCCTTTGCAAAATGTTTTTTTTAATCCCAAAACCAAACTGGAGAAATAGCTCAGTGGTTAAGAGCACTGACTGCTCTTGCAGAGGACATAGGTTCAATTCCCAGCGCCTACATGGTGGCTGAAAACTGTCCCTAATTCCAGTTCCATGGGAATTCAACACTCTCTTCTGAGCTTCATGGGCATTGCACAATACAGGTACATACACACATGCAGACAATACACTCACTCATACACATAAAAATAAAAATGCAAAGACATAAGCTCACACATTCCAAGGCTCTGACATCATTACATTCAGGCAGAGACACAGGAATCTATATATTCGTGTCCCTCACTGCCACCTAGATTCCTCCCAATTCTCTTTTCTTTTTTTTTTTTTTTTTTTTGCCCCTTTTCAACATCAAAAGCAAGCCACACTGCAGGGATGGAAAGTAAGGACTGAGCATTGAAGGAGTTAAAAGATCCATTTGATCCAGTGCCATTTGCTCCTAGTCCAAATAGAACTGACTCAGGAGAGCTCCTTCTAGCAGTTTGACCCACCATGTTGGGCTCCATGCTCAACACCACACACTCACTGCATAGTACACGAGCTGCACTTTCCTTGAGATTTGCCATGGGCCAGACACTGTGCTAAGTGCTCCCCGTGCATCATCTCCACTCTCACAACCCATGCAATGGAATGAATGCTCCATTATAGAGAGGAACTGAGGCTGTCGGCACCCATCTCTTGCCCAGATTTTCACAGCTAGTAACTGAAGAAGTGAAATCCAAACCTGTGACACTTGATTCACATAAATTTATTTATTTATTTATTTTTAACAAATCTAGACCCGTGTTCCTGCTCATTCCCCCACCCGCCAGAGGCTCATGCATTCTGCCAGACATGCTTTCCATCTCTTAGTCTTCTCAATATTTTCCATGGGGAAGTTGACTGTTTTGAGCAGAAGTTCACTGTTTCAGTCAGTTCTTTGATGCAGTCTCACTCAACTATTATAATCACAGAATTAAGAAATAGCTGGGTCTGGGAGTGGTGGCGCACACCTTTAATCTTAGCAGGCAGAGGCAGGCGGATCTTTGTGAGTTCAAGGCCAGCCTGGTCTACAGAGTGAGTTCCAGGACAGCTGGGGCTACAGGGAGACCCTGTCTCGAAAAGACAATGCAAAAGAAAGAAAGAAAGAAAGAAAGAAAGAAAGAAAGAAAGAAAGAAAGAAAGAAAGAAAGAAAGAAAGAAAGAAAGAAAGGAAAGTAAAGAAAGAAAAGAAAGAAAAGAAAGAAAAGAAAGAAAAAGAAAAAAGAAAAGAAATACCTGGAAAAAATTCTTAAAATGCTACTTGTCACCTGTTGGTTCTGACTAATACAGTAGAAAATTTAGAAAGGCATTACTTCCTAGAACTCCCTTTACCTCGAATCTATTACTTTTAAATTGACAGTCCCAAGTACCCACTCCTGAATCCAGTTGGCCACTCTAACAATGGGTAAAGATGGTCACAGAGAAAGGGCCAGAGGGAGCTCTCCAGAACACATTCATGGAATGTTTCTGATTAGATGCTTCTGGTTGGTAGCTGGTCTCCACTGAGGCCCCAGGGTCTGTGCCTCCCGGTTGGGCCCAGGTGAGCGTGTTAACTCTTAGAATGAGGCAGAAGTAGTGCTATGTAGCTTCCCCAGCTGAGCCCTGGGAGGTCTACACTGAGCTCATCCCTCTGGGATCACTTTCTCCAGCTGCCCAGCCTTCGTGATTTAAGAAGCCCACATCGGACAAGCAGGCTGTCTCCTAACAAATTCCCTGGAGATGGCCAGCTCCTGCAACCTCTCGTAAATGCTCTGGAGTTCCCAGCCTTGTCCCACTTCCAAATGACTGTAGCCCAGACAGCGTCAAATAGAATGGAATGAATACCCTGGCTGAGCTCAGCCAACCCACAAAGTTGTTACAGACAACAAAATCCATGTTGTACTGCATCATTAAGTTTGGGGGTGGCTTACTGCCCAGTGATGACTAGAACATGACCCTTCCTTGCCCCTGGTTTTCTGGAACAGAATTGTCATTATTCTTATCCATTGGGGAAGGTTCCACTTGCAACATCTCTTTGTTCAAATGAGGATTTAATTGAGAAATGTGTCTTTCTGCTCTATCTTCCTTGCTGAAAAGGTAACACTGAAAAAAATTCAAAGCAAAACATAATTATTCTGTTGATTGACCATTCCACAAATAGCTTATAAATGAATAGTGTGCCTTGGACAGAATCTATTTAGAATTAGCCTCAACCCATCAGGAAAGAAAACCCTCCAAAGACTAGTTAATGGTGAGACTGGGAGGCTAGTGGGCAATCAGGAGTTTAGAAAAAGAAAATGTTTATCTTATGGCCCCCTGTCACAGCTTAAAATCCAATTTAGGCTAATGTCTGTAAATGGAGAATAGCTATTAGCTAATCAATTAATTAGGGTCTTGTTGGCTTTTCTAGCGTCGACTCTAATTGTTTGTTTGATCTGAGGTATGCTTAGATTATATACAATCACTCCTGCCAAGCCAACAAAAGATAATAAAGTTGAATGTCTTGAGTGTGTGGGAATTTGAGGCTAGCTTTTATTCTAGACGCTCCATTTCAGGGCAATATTTTCTGAGCCTGTGCCTTTCTTCAAGACAGTCTCTAACTGAAGTTAATAAATGACTAGCTTTTGTAATAAATTTTCAAAGAGGGTGATAGATAATTAAATAAATTTGGGGGGGAAATCCCTAGGTTCCGGGGTAGGTGTTCAGAATGAAGGGACAGGAAAATGTCTTCATTTTCCAGCAGTTATTTTTTTATGTAAAGTATTTTTATGTAAAGTATTTATTTTTATGTAAAGTATATTACTTATTTATCTAAAAAATAAATCCACATTTCTAGAAGGAAACTGAGGTGGACGATGAGAAATCACTATTGAACAGCACAGGCACAATGGGCAGTAATACTTCCAATCTGAGAAACACTAATTATGCCTTCATTTCCACACTTGTCTCATCGATATATAGGTCAAGGTTATTTTTCTTGGCTCCATAGCTCAATCTCAGCCTAATTCTTCAATGACTCATTTTTATTATACTTTACTATAAAAGAAAATAATCCAGGTTCCATTTTTAGCTTGAGAAAAATGGAAAGGTCCCACTCTAGTATGCTGGAAAGAGGCTCTTATAACAAAATAATTACCTAATTAAAGTGCTCAATTGAATCAGTTACCACAAGCCCAATTAAATCAGGCTGCCAACAGGAATATATTACACCTGATGAGGAGGAGAGGCAGTGACTAGATGGACACAGAGCATGAAGATCACTCTCTCAGTTAAGTGGGGAAGAGGTTATTTATTCCTCCCTCTAAAAGCAGCTGTTCTCTCAATGAAATACTGTTTCTAATATGCCAATGAAGCCATACACCCTGTCATGAGAATGTCAAATGCCTACATAGGAATTCAGGATCCCAAGGCCAAGTGTTCATGCTACCCAAGAACCTCTACCCTAGGTTCACGAATGCAAAAGGCATTAACGACCAGTTTGTCATAAAATCTTGATTCTTTACCTTCATGTGGTGATGTGAACACATGAGCAATGACTGGGTGCCAGAATTTAACCAGTGGACAGAATGATAGTTCTCTTTGATTGGAGGAAATATCTGTCCACCTCCTAGCCAACAAACCCTCCTTTTGAGTCCTGTGATCTTTCTTTACCATGCTAACTGAGCAAGCTTTATTCTTATCATGTATTTCATAGGCTGGAACCCAGTGCTTTTCTTCTGTTTTAAACTTTCAACCTCATCTCTTTTACCTTGTCTATAGAATGAGACAAACCACAGCCAGGACATCCACTCATTCTGAAGCTTCTGTTCCACTGAAGAAATGCAAAATTCTTGAAAATACAAGGAATAATACAGGCAGACTCCAACTTATGGTTGTTCGATTTGTGATGCTTGGGGGATTTATGTTGCTTGGAAAGCATGGTTCCATAGAAACAATATTTACGATTCGGTATTTTGATCTTTACTTGGGCTCACAATATGCAATCTGGTACTCTTATAAAGCTGGGGAGTATGCCGAGTCCTATTCAGCCCATGGGAACACAAGGGTAGGAGACCAACACCTGTGCTCCTACTGTGCTACTAAGCTCTGAAGTTCTGTGGATTAGGTGTATTAACTGAAATTCCATTAGTATTCTGCTACCTGTTGCCTCACTCCCTCCCCAGATGGCAGTAATCATTATTCCACATTCTGATAAATTCTCTTTAGCTTCCAAATATGAACGTGAATATATGATCTTTATCTTTTGTGTCTGACCTTTCCTCTGATAACACTCTCTGGTCCTGTCCACTTTGCTGACGTGTTAGGCTATCATTCTTTTCATAGCTGAATAATAGTCTAGTTTACATCACATTTTCTTTATCCATTGATCCACTGAGAAACATCAAGGATGATTCTGTGTCTTGGGTATTTGGACTAGTGCAACAATAAGCAAAGGTATTCAGGTATTTCTTTGACAGACTGATATTGCCTCTTTTGGGTGCGCACTCAATGGAATTGCTAGGCCATGGGTAGATTTCTAGCTTTAGAGAAACTCCACATTGAGGCTCCATATTTGCTGAACTAATTTACTCTCCCACAGCAGTATGTGATGGTTAATTCCCTTTTCTTCACATCTAGAAAGCATTTTTACAGTGATACACAGTGCCAGATTATGGTGATACCTAAATAAAAATACTGTGGCTCTTAGCATCCATTTTAGCCAAGGGCATACTTGAACTGCTCTGAGAACCTGTTCCTTCAGAATCCTCTCAGAATTGTGCTCTCAAAAAGGCCTTTGTCTCTCTTTTATTGAAAATATACGGGCTGGAGAGATGGCCTAGCGGTTGGGAGCGCCGACCGCTCTTACAGAGGACCCAGGTTCGATCCCCAGCACCCACATGGCGGCCGAAAGCCGTCTGAAACTCCAATTCCAGGAGAACTCCAGTTCCAGGGGAATCCGAGACCCTCTTCTGACCTCCGCGGCATTGCACGACACGGGTGCACAAACCTGCATGCAGACAGTACATTGATACACATACCGACATAAAAAAAAAAAAAAAAAAGAAAATATACACCCACCATTCAATGGGAAAGGAAAAATCGAGTCTCATCAGAAGGATTTTGCCCTTTCTGACCCTTACTGTCTAAAACAGTACACATACAAACAGATATTATCAATTTAAACCTTGTTGTTTGCAACACGGATGAGATCATCTTTATTGCTTCAAACAAGTATTCACTGTTTGCAGCACTTGTTTGATATGCAAAACTCTCTCTCTCTCTCTCTCTCTCTCTCTCTCTATATATATATATATATATATATGTACATTGTTTGGGGTCAAGGGCAAGAAAGGGTCATGAGGTATTAAAGCTATATGTCTAGGTCACAGGAAGAACCCAAGGCCTAGAAAGCTTGTTCTATATTATAAACAAGCTGAGATACTGTTAAATGATCTCAAAGAAAAGATTAACTTTTTGGTTGCAAGATTAAGTAAAAAAACAACATCTGTCCCGCGAGTCTCCACATTGTGAAGGCCATTCCCACTGTCTTTTTCCTCTTTTTTAATTGAATTTTTGTGTGTTTCATACATACTTTTTCAATCAGGTCCCATTTTTTTTTATTTATTCTCTTTTTTCACATAAATTTATTTTTATTTTTTTTAACAAATCTAAACCCGTTTCCCCCCCATTCGCCCACCCCACCAGAGCTCATGCATTCTGCCAAACATGCTTTTCATCTCTTTCTCAGTCTTTCTCAATATTCTCCATGAGGAAGTTGACTGTTTTGAGCAAAAGTTCCCTGTTTCAGTAAGTTCTTCGATTCAGTCCTTTCTGTTGGTGGTGGTGGTGGTGTTGCTTCCAATCCCATTATTTTTTTACACTTATTTGTTTAGTGTGTGTATATGTGTGTGTGTGTGTTCATGTGAGGGGGTTGTTCATATGTGTGTGTGTTCATGTGAGGGGGTTGTTCATGTGTGTGTGTTCATGTGAGGGGGTTGTTCGTATGTGTGTGTGTGTGTTCATGTGAGGGGGTTGTTCATGTGTGTATGTGTTCATGTGAGGGGGTTGTTTGTATGTGTGTGTGTTCATGTGAAGGGGTTGTTTGTATGTGTGTGTGTGTTCATGTGAGGGGGTTGTTCATGTGTGTGTGTGTGTGTGTGTGTGTGTGTCCATGTGAGGGGGTTGTTCGTATGTGTGTGTGTGTTAATGTGAGGGGGTTGTTCGTATGTGTGTGGGTGTGCTGTATGTGGCATTCATGTGGAAATGACAAGAGATGACAACATGCAGGAATTGGGTCTCTTCTGTCATGTGGGTTCTAGGGATCAAACTCAGGTTGTCAGATTTTGCAGCAAGTGCAGTTACCCGATGAGCCATCTCATTGGTCCTGTTTTTTGAATATTTGATTGGAGCCATTCTAACTAGATTGAGATGCTATCTCATTGTTGTTCTGATTTGCATTTCCTAAATGGCTAAGGATCAATAAGTTTTCGTGTCCTGCAGTACGGCAGAGTGACTACAGTTCGCAATAATCTGTAAAATACTTAATAAATAACTAGAATTGAGGAGCCTCGAAGATCATCAAAGTTTCAAAGTAAACTAATGAAAAAGAAATGGAATCTCCAATTATGATTCCAGCAGTACATAATGTATACTGTATTGAAATGTCATACCGTGCCTCATAAATGTATATAATTATGTTGGGCCTGAGAGATGATTCAGTGGGTATAAGCACTTGCTGCATACGCCTGACAACCAGGTGAGATGAGAGACAGAAATAAGAAAAGTACCAGGAAGCTCATAGGCCAGCTAGCCTGGAGCAAAGGGACTGCAGGCTGGGAAGATGGTTCTCCAGTTAACACACTTGTCATGCAAGTGTGAGGACAGGAATTTGGATTCCCAGAACCCATATAAATGCTTCATGATCTGGATGTTCTGCCTGTAATCCTAACCTCAGAAACTGGAGAGGAGATGCCTAGAGCTAACCATATTAGCAAGCTCTGAGTTTGACTAAGAGACCCTGCCTCGATGAATAAGTGGAAGAGCAAAGAAAGAGGACTCCCAACATTCACATTGGGCCTCCACGTGCATGAACACACACAAATATGCACACTACACACTACAAATAAGTAAATAATTTTAGAGAATATGATTACAGATATGTGAAATCCCCCAGTCTATGAAAAGACATCACAGACCCAACCAGTCAAGGACTAAACACCACCTAAAAATGAAGCAACAGTCCTGAGTCAT
Organism: Rhizomys pruinosus; assembly: GCA_009823505.1. Taxonomy (NCBI): domain Eukaryota; kingdom Metazoa; phylum Chordata; class Mammalia; order Rodentia; family Spalacidae; genus Rhizomys; species Rhizomys pruinosus. The sequence continues at coordinate 143,230 of VZQC01009066.1, read as the reverse complement.
GTGGGAAATTTAGGAAAACTCGGAAAATCTCCACCTGAAATTGTATGTACTATATATCTTTCTCAAAATAGCATGTAGTATTTATATTCATGTTATAATGATAACGTAACAGATACTTTCCTTCATAAAGTAAGAATTTGGCTTAACATATCCCGTTCTTAAGCTTTTGAAACTGTCAGCCTAAAATGTTCCCTACAGCAAAATAAATGAATTTATCAATTGTAGTTAGTTTACAAAAGTTTTACCCTTCTACCAAAAAAGAATTGCTTGATCTTGTCCGGCTGTAACCCGTGATGCCCATTTGCTTTGCCAAGACTAATATTCATAGTCTTTTAAAAAATATATTAGCAATCCTCTTTTCATAAATCCAAAATGTCTTTGGGAAATTTCTATGAACCTGCTTCTTCCTTTACCTCAGAGGCCTTTGAAGTCAGTGGGAATTCCAAGCCTGAATCAGCCCCATGGAATGAGAAACCAGAAGAAAAACAGAGCCAATACAAAAACATCCACATGTAGAGTGAAGCTTTCTACCTATGAGGTGTTTCAAAAGGCTAGGTCAAAAACTGTCATAATGAGGGAATTCTCCAAATAAAAAGAAAAACCTTTGTAAAATGTGGTCAAGATGTAGTCAAAACAGAAGAAAATTACTGATATAACATGAATATTAATGAATGCTGGCTCCGGATTCCAGGACTTAGTTAGAAAGTTTATTAGAAGGCAGCATCCGGGTTGGTGAGATGGCTTAGTGGGTAAAGGTGCTCGCCTTGAAAGCCTGGTGAACTAGGTTCATTCCCCATTCCAAAGTGGGAGGAGACAGCCAGCTCCACAGATTTGTTCTCTGACATACATGCACGTGCACGCACACACACACACACACATCAAGCAAACATACACAATAATAATAAACTTGTTTTCAAGAGACTGCTATAGACTTGATTATAGTTAAAACACAAGCTTTCCCAGAAGTCACAGATTGTCAACTTATCATACCATCCCACTTCTCTTCCCAGTTCCCCATTACTAGTCTCATCCCTCAACCCTCACCACCACCACCCCATCCTACTAGTAAGGAAGACTTCGCCATTATTCGCCCATTACTCTGGGTTAGCTCTACTACTACAAGTGTTTTGTTTGTGTTAGGGACCAGGTGCTATATGTTCTGGGGCATAGAATGGGATAATACAGCCAAAGCACCCTGTGGAGCTGACTGAGGGGAGCTGCCTTAGGCAGATGTTTAAAGATCCACTACTACGAGCTCCAGGCCAGTTGGGACTAAAGGGAAACCCTGTCCCAAAAGTAAAAAAAAAAAAAAAAAAAAAAAAAAAAAGATCCCTTTCCTTCTCCTGGGCTGTCTTCCTCGAACCATGCAGGAGATGTCTACTCTAGCTCTCTAAGAACTCTAGAGCCCTCCTATGCAATGGACCCCTGAGCCACATGATGCAAAAAAACACCACTACAACACCTGACCCAAGCTATAAACAATCGGGTTTTCTTCCAGAACTTGAAAAATGGGTTCCTCTGTGATTGCAAATGCTAGGCGACCTTTGCTAGTCACGCAGCATGCAAATACTGAGCCAGCCAGTGAATGTGACAGGAAAAAGAAACTATCAATAAACAGGAACAAATGTAGAAAATTAGGGGAGAGGGGCTGGAGAGATGGCCTAGCGGTTAAGAGCGGCGCTGACTGCTCTTGCAGAGGACCCAGGTTGGATACCCAGCACCCACATGGCAGCTAAGAACCATCTTTAACTCCAGTTCCAGGAGAATCTGACACCCTCTTCTGACCTCTGCAGCATCGCACGACACGGGTGCACAGACCTACATGCAGACAGTACATTCATTACACATAAAATAATAATTTTTTTTAATTAAAAAAAAAAGAAAATTGGGAAGAGGTAGCCGCGATCTATGGTGGCTTCCTGGGTTCCCTCTGACACCTAACATTTGTGGCCTCGAATTTTCTCAGTTCTCTTGTATCTGTGTAATAAACTGCTTCTCTTTTTTGTTTTAACTTCCAAGGTTGGAGTCTTATCTTTTCAAACAAAGCTCTGAGATAATTAGAGTGATAGAGATAGTGACTGTGATAATGTCGCTAAGATTTCTTGAGCTTTTATTACATTCCACTTGATACATAGTCAATTAATTTTCGGGCTGGAGAGATGGTTAAGAGCGCTGACCGCTCTTGCAGAGGACCCGGGTTCGATCCCCAGCACCCACATGGCGGCCGAGAACCGTCTGAAACTCCAATTCCAGGAGAACTCCAGTTCCAGGGGAATCCGACACCCTCTTCTGACCTCCGCGGCATTGCACGACGCATGTGCACAAACTTGCATGCAGACAGTACATTCATACACATACAGAAATAAATAAAATTAATTTAAAAAATCAATTAATTTTCGCAACCGATCCGTGGAATTGAAATTACTGTTGCCCAGGTTGTTGTGCTTGTAGAACATGTAACTATTATTTGCTCAAGTACAAATACGGGCACTTCCAAATGCACTATTTGAGCTGGTGAGTCTTCCATGAATGTCTTGGACAAGAATCTGGTGCCCAAATTGAACCAGAATAAGCCAAGAACACAACTTACAAAACTCTCTTTTAACACATCAAATATCATCATATCTGAGATGTATTCAATTATGGGAATCCATATTTTTGTGTAGCATGTGTGTGTGTGCGTGTGCATTTGCATGCTCACACCACAGAGCACATGTGAAAGTCAGAGGACAGCCTTTCAGAGTGTGCTCTCTTTCCATCATCTGGATCCAGGGATCAACCTCAAGTTGTCAAGCAGCAAGTACCTTTACTCACTGAACCACCTTGTTAACCCCTGCAAAGGATTTTTTTAAAAAAGTAACAAATGATTTCCGTCATTTGTGGATGCTAACACCAAATTCCCCAGATGAAAGGTAAACTGAACAACATTATTGTTGTATTTCTGTTTATCTGAAATCAACTATGTTGTTATAATGTGACTTTCTCAATGGGCTCTAGAATCTACCCACTACTTATTTGCAGACTCTGTAATTACCGTATATGGGTGGATAGAGTATGGAGAGAGCCAGACTCTGACTAGTCTGGCTCACCACAACTCTCTGTGAGTTCAAGTTCAGCCTGGTCTACATAATGAGTTCCAGGCCAGCTGGGGCTACAAAGAAACTCTGTCTTAAAGGAAAAAAAAGAGTACTTGGTGAATCTCCTTCTCCAGAGATGTGATCACAGTGTTCTAGGTTGGAACCTGTGGGCATAGCTCTGTGGGAGAGGACTCATCCAGCATGGGGAGCACTCATCCAGCATGGGAAACACTCATCTGGCATGGGGAGCACTCATCCAGCATGGGAGCACTCATCCAGCATGGGAGCACTCATCCAGCATGGGAAGCACTCATCCGCATGGGAAACACTCATCCAGCATGGGGAGCACTCATCCAGCATGGGGAGCACTCATCCGGCATGGGGAGCACTCATCCAGCATGGGAAATACTCATCTGGCATGGGAAACACTCATCCAGCATGGGGAGCACTCATCCAGCATGGGAAACACTCATCCAGCATGGGGAGCACTCATCCAGCATGGGAAACACTCATCCAGCATGGGAAACACTCATCCAGCATGGGGAGCACTCATCCAGCATGGGAACACTCATCTGGCATGGGAGCACTCATCCGGCATGGGAAACACTCATCTGGCATGGGGAGCACTCATCCGGCATGGGACCACTCATCTGGCATGGGGAGCACTCATCCGGCATGGGAAAAACTCATCCAGCATGGGGAGCACTCGTCTGGCATGGGAAACACTCATCCGGCATGGGGAGCACTCATCCAGCATGGGAACACTTATCTGGCATGGGGAGCACTCATCCGGCATGGGAGCACTCATCCAGCATGGGAAACACTCATCCGGCATGGGGAGCACTCATCCAGCATGGGAACACTCATCTGGCATGGGAACCACTCATCCAGCATGGGGAGCACTCATCCAGCATGGGAGCACTCATCCAGCATGGGAACACTCATCTGGCATGGGAAACACTCATCTGGCATGGGGAGCACTCATCTGGCATGGGGAGCACTCATCTGGCACGGAGAGCACTCATCCAGCATGGGGTCAACCCATAGTAACACTAAAAAAGAAAGAAAATCTAGGCTAAGAAGTGAAATTTTAAACAAAATGAATTTTGTTAAACAAAGATACATGACTTGGTGCGACAGGGCCAAAAAGCATTTTGGAAGTGACATGAGAAAGACTGATCCACAGAAGCCACCTTAGATCTGAACTAGTGTAAACTGGGACAGAATGTGGCTGAACAGTAAAGTCCTGGGAATTAGGAGAATTGAGTTTGTCAGAAATGAAAATGGAAGAACCATGAAGTTGCTGACAGGCAAGGAGGACTCAGGTTTCAGTGAAGGAACGTGGGTGTCAAACACGCTGTGATATGACAGTTTAGAACAGTGATCTTTTTTAAAGAATTACCATGACAAAACTATATTTAATAAAGAGCTTCTCTTTCTCCAGCGTTTCCCTTCCTCTTGCCTGCTTCCTTCATATTTTCCTTCTTCTTCAGCCTTGAGAGACAGCCTTATTTCTACTTAAGTGTTACTTTTTTGTGTGTGTGCTATTATTGATGTTTTGTGTATTTGACATCGTTTTTCAATTCAGTTCAGGCATATTCCCCTTTCCCTTTCCCCCACCCCACCCCAGATCATGCATTCTGCCATAACTGTCCTGCATCTTTCTCTGTCTTTAAAAAAAAAATTTTTTTTTTAATGTGTATGAGCGAGCGTACTGTCTGCATGTAGGTTGGTGCACCCGTGTCGTGCAATGCCACGGAGGTCAGAAGAGGGCATCAGATTCCCCTGGAACTGGAGTTAAAGATGGTTCTTAGCCACCATGTGGGTGCTGGGAATTGAACCCGGGTCCTCTGCAAGAGCTCTAAACCACTGAGCCATCTCTCCAGCCCCTCAGTCTTTTTTTTTATGCTTAGGAATTCACATTTTCCTCCATTAATTTTATATTACTAGCAGAAGCCTGAAAATCCTGACTAGAACCTTCTCTGCCTTCCTGAAAGCTTGCTATATTATTATTTTCAGGCTGCCAAAACAGAAATGACACAGATTAGGTGTTATTAATTACTTTCTTCCTGATTCTAGAAGCTAGAAAGTACAAAGTCAAGGTGTGGGGCAGCATGTTTTCTTCTCCTACACTGCCCTTCTCCTGCCCACTCTGCTTTCCTGTCTGTCTGTGTCCTAGTCTCCTCTTCTTATAAAAATGCCAGGCATATTGAATGAAGGCCTACCCTGATGACTATTTTATCTTCATCAGGTCTTCAAAGGCCCAGTCTCTAACACAGCCACACTTGAAGTCCTGAGCAGGGCTAAGATTTCAACCTATGAATTCCAGGGGACACAAGCCACCCCCCACTGAACTGTCTTTAATCCTTTGGAACTAAGGATGTTTATGTTCCCTTGTTCTCTTCTTGAGGAAACATTGGGATAGAGCAGGTCTGATTAAAGCTTAGGGACAGGGGCCTAAAGAAGAGTGGACACCCAATGCTGAGCCCAGCTTTACCTGCCTTACAGTTTCAGCTGCTACTAGACACCACAGTGGAAACAGAAACAAAAGAGGTTTCCTTGCTTGCCTCATATTCTTGGAGACAAAGTATCATAACCAGATTCCATGCCCAATGGAAGCCTGTATTAGGTGTAAGGTCAGGTTAATCTTAACAATAGGAAGCATGTTCCAAAATCTATTATCTTAAATGTAATTCAAATCTCAGCGCCACGCTTCTTTAATTTTTGATAATGAGCATTTGGTGTTCAAGAGTATAGAGCGTTGTAAATTGAGGCAGCTAATAACCCTAAGAATTAGCTACTCTGAAATCAGTGACAAGAGTGCCCTCACCAGCCTTCTTTTCCCCTCCTGACCTTGGTGTTCCGCAACTACAAATACTGCTGATGCATTTAATTTCCTAGATAATAGTTCTCCTATAAGACATTCCAAGGGACAGAAGTCCATCTCTAGAAACAGCCTCTGACTAAACATAGCATCTTCACCAATTCATCAGATCCAATGAAACTTTCTGCCCACAGACAGAAGTGAAAAGGGAGAAGGAAGAGAAGAGTCCAAAACCATAGTTAGATGCGCCGTGTAATAAAACCACCCACCGGAAGTCCCTCAGTTTATCAACTCTTTACAGATAGGGATGGGACTTCCAGGGGTTTTGTTTGTTTGGGGGAAGGTGTGTTAGGGTTTTTTTGTTGTGTTTCTTTTAAAATCTGGGGCTTCTCTGCCTCTGGAGTCACTCAGTAGATGTGTATTGACCTAAACAAAATCCTCTGACTACCCGAAGAGGACATGGAGGACTCTTAAGAAAGTGTAACCTGGGGCTGGAGAGATGGCTAGTGGTTAAGAGCACAACCGCTCTTGCAGAGGACCCAGCACCCACAAGGTGGCTGAGAACCATCTGTAACTCAATTCCAGGAGAAATCCAGTTCCAGGGGAATCTGACACCCTCTTCTGATCTCCGCAGCATTGCACCACAAGGGTGCACAAACCTACATGCAGACAGTACATTCATACACATAAATAAATAAATTTAATTTAAAAAAACTACCTTAAAAAAAAAGAAAGTGTAACCCAAAATGCAGTCGGTACCAACAGTCCCTTTTACCATTGAGACCTCCTAAGAAGACGTCATCAGTCTGCTGGGAGGAACCCGATTCTGGCACAGGGAGAACGTGCTGTCCCCACCCTACAAATGTTGTCTTGAATGTTATCAGCTAACTTCTTGGAATTTTTCTCCAGGATAGAGTATGCCATCTATAAGAAAAAAAAAGTATACTTTCCTCATTCCAAATCTGCAAATGAAGTGCATCTTCCCACTTCACTCTTTGGAGCCCTCTTTATGCCCCCAAAGTAATTTTGAGGCATTCCATTTAATTTCCATGATAGCAGATTTATGAATATTTACTGATAGGCAGCAATGGCTATAGGAAAGCCTCGGGAGAGGGCTCAACTCCACTGTATTAGTTTTAACAATAATGAAAAGTTTCACAGGAGCCAATGTGCCTTCCTTGGCTCATTATAAGTAGCATGCCACAGCTTGAAGATCTCAAAGCACATGACTAAAACAATAAAATATGATAAAGTGAAGAAAGGGGGAAAGTCGTCCTTCCCTACAGAAAAATAATGAGTCCCAGAAGTTAGAAAAATGGCCTACAGGTCAGAAAGTGACTGGGGAGGGAGGCCGGGATGGCAAAGCTGCGCCGCTTCCCTTCCTGGACCCCCTCAGTCCTTTGATCTGGGTCTTTAATGTGCTTTTTCATTTATATGTAGATTTCCTTTGCTATGTAGATTTCTACTTGCGGTTGGCTTTATAGCAACCCCCAAATTTCGACTTATTTAGAATCCAAAATAGGCTTTTGCTACTCTGCGAATTTGAAATACTTGCTCTTCAGTAACTCAGAGGCAAACATGTCTGAGAACCTCAAGTTCCCCAAACAACAGTAAGATACTATTTCTGTTCTAATGCTAAGAGTGAATTTAACAGGCTGAAAACTAAATGATCCAATTGTGATCATAGTGTATGTGTGTGTGTGCGTGTGTGTGTGCACATGCGTGGGCCTGAATGTACATGAATCTGGATGCCTGAGAACAACCCTCGTTGGACTGGAACTTTCCAAGCAGGCTAGGCTGGATCCCCAGCAAACCCCAGGGATGGACTTTTTCTGCCTCCTAGGCACTTAGATTAGACACCAGCATTCACGGGCTTTTGGCTTGCTTTTCCTTTTCTTTTTTTAATCTATTGTTTTATGTGTATGAGAGTACTGTCTGCATGTAGATTGGTGCACCCGTGTCGTGCAATGCCTAGGAGGTCAGAAGAGGGCATTGGATTCCCTGGGAACTGGAGTTAAAGACGGTTCTTAGCCGCACTGTGGGTACTGGGAATCGAACCTGGGTCCTCTGCAAGAGTAGTCAGTGCTCTTAACCGCTGAGCCATCTATCCAGCCCCAGACCCCCAGGCAGTTATGAGCTTCCCAACATGGTTTCTGGGAACTGAAGTCCGGTCTTCTGGAAGAGCAGTACATGCTCTTAAATGCTGAACCATCTCTCCAGCCCTGAATATTGTTCTTAATTCACCATGTGTGTTCTGAGTCCTGACTATATGCAAGGCACATTCCCAGAACCCTGAGGGTTCTACAAACAGGAAAACTCTCACTCCTGAGTGATCACATTGGAAGATAAAATAAATAACAAGAAAACAGGTCAGATGTGAGGTGGCCATAAGTGCTAAAATAGAAACTAAAGCAGGAAGAGGCGAAAATGCTAGAAATAGGCAGAGAGCAGAGAAGGAAGAGCAGACTGCAAGCATGGGCACCCAAAGAGATGACCAGGCTAGAGCATCATCACCATTGGGAGGAATGGCTGGTGCCACTGGACAGAGTGGGTCCGGAAAGGGGTAAGAAAGGGAACCAGAAGAATGAAGGGCCAGGTAGATCTGGACATTGCCAGGCAGGGCTCTATCTGGCCAGAACTCAGGATGAGATGGAAGTCACTGTGGGTTGTGGAAAGAGGTGGGGGGGGGGTGAGGAGATGCCCTGAGTGATTATCTGACAGTTTAATTGTAAGCAGAAGCCTCTGAGGAGGTGTCTACACTGACAAAGGGATGAGATGGTGACTAGGAGACAACACACCCACTTCCATCCTCACACTAATAAGGACACATAAGATGGCACCATGGCCATACCCTGTTCCGGACTTTCCACAACCCCATGGTCCTGGTGATCTCCATCAAAAGAATTCAAATGAGATCCACAGTGGATCTCTCTCCAGCACAGTAGAGCACTCTCAAGGTTAAGAGTGGCAGTGGTTGAAGAGATCACTGTGTAGCCCATGACTGTCAAGTGATGAGCGCGGACATGACCAAAGGGACCATTGCCCCAGCCACGTTTTATGCAGTTTCATGTTGTTTCCAATCTCTCTAGAGCAGAAGCTGTCCTTGAGGAGTATTTTCTTATCCATTTGGATTGACTCCTCTGGGGGAGGATAATAATATGTCCTTACTCTTTATCAAAAGACTCCATCTAGATAATAATCACAAAGGTCAGATAGTCATTTATGAATGAACTTGCAGGCAGTCCAGAACATCGTGTCTTCACCCAGGACCAGAGATACAACTTGAATCCCGTGCTTTTGACCTGTAATAGGAACCTTGCAGTTTGGGTTCTTAGTTTTACAAGCTGCTGATTATGACAGAGTGGTCCAGCCCCAATATTCTCCAGGCCTGTAAATTTCTAACTACTTACATAACGGCACCTTTGGGGAAAGGAAGTTATGCCACCTTTGCAACTTTGCCTGCGTCCATTATTTTGTAATAAAAGGTTTACAATGACTACTTTGAAGGCCAATCACAAAACGATTCTGATACCACATTATTTTATACTAATGACTTAAATCATCCCAAAGTGGATATTTTTAGTAACCATTAGTCTTTGTGAGTTTTTTAAAAAAGAAAAAGCTTTACTCTCTTAAAAATAGAACTGTTTCAAGATGCATTCTTCTTCCCCTTTATGAAAGAAAATAGTTTTCATTGCATCTCAGATGACACACCATGGAAGCTCAAATTCTACATATTGATCTTCAAACAGTTTTAGTTAGCTACCTTAGAAAAAAGGATATCTCAAGCATCCTGCATATATATATATATATATGCACTCTTCTCGGAAAAGAAGGTGGATGGATGGAATGGTCCATAAACACTGATAGAAAACCCATTAGCTGAATCACATTAGATTAGCCAAGTAGTGTTACTAAGAGCATCTGAAAAGCCTCAAGTGCTAACGTCAGTGGACTATGTATTAAATAGAGGTGAGATACTAATGCCTAAAAGGACAGCTGGAAATTCTTTCATTATTTTAAATAAATCTATCCATATTTCTGAAGCAACTGCCTATTCTTTTGATCATACACAGGAAAACCTCTTCATCTGCCAGGAGAAAGCAGCTACTAAAGGTAAAGAGGCAGGTAGATTTTTGATGGTTTGGTGCACAAGTCCCTTGCTGAAATGACTCCTATTTGAGGATGCCATGTGCTGAGAATTAGGTATTGCTTGGGGCAAAGTCATTATCTCTGTAAACGGCCTTTGCAAAGGCTAATAGCTTCGTTTAGCACATTAACTTCCAGAGCCCTAGTGCCGCACACTAGCTAGTGGAAGACTTGGCAAGCCGAGTCCAAAGGGAAAGTAATGGAAGCAGGCACTGGCCCAGCAACACCACTCTTTGGTAATTTTATTAATAATATCATTTATTGGGCTCTTACTTTGTGCCAGCTCCTAATCTTAGAACATCCCTGAGGTAACTATTATTCTTCTCATTAAAGAGGTTGAGTAAATGGCCCAAGGTCCGGAGCTGTGTGAATCTGGAATCAAACCCAGCATTAAGCACAGTCCTTGGCACATAGAAGGTACTCAACAAATGATCTGCAGATGAATGAATGGCTTAATCAATAAATAAATAAAAGAAACCCAGGTCTGTCCAATTGCAAAGCTCAGATTCTTAACCATGTGTATTTGTGCACTTCTTCATAATAGCTAAGCATTTTTCCATTTGCTGTAATGACTTCAGGGTAGAACAGCCCATGCAGTATATTATTTACCACAGTGAAGTTCCCTTTTATAGGAAGCTTCCTATTCCCCAGCTTACTCTAGGCGACTCTAAGATAACCTCTAAGAACTACAGATATCAAAGATACCAGGATAAGGCATTGCCTTGTGGAGCAGAAGATAAACAACGACAACAAGGGGTACCTAGGCCATCAGAGAAACTTAAAGGATCTGTGCTGACAAGGACTGCCACAGAGGTGCAGTGTGCTCTGGGGGTTAACAGGACATCTCAAGAGTTATTCAGAGCTGGGAGCATAGCTCAGTGGAAGGGCTTGAACTGGCACCCAGTTCCATTTCTTTTTTTTTTTTTTTTGTCTTTTCAAGACAGGTTCTCCCTGTAGCCCCCAGCTGTCCTGGCACTCGCTATGTAGACCAGGCTGGCCTTGAACTCACAGAGATCCACCTGCCTCTGCCTCCAGAGTGTTGGAATTAAAGGTGTGCACCACCTCGCCTGGATAGTTCCATCTCTTACAAGCTGTGTAGCAGCATTTTTGAACCTCAGGTTCTGCGTCCGAAAAATGGAGATGATGGACCTACTGCAGCATGTAGTTGTATTAGTCAGTTTCCTGTTACTGTCCCTAAGGCTGGGTGGCTTCATTTGACTTGCAGTTCTGCAGGCTCCAGAACACAGCACTGGATCACCCAGCTCTGGCAAACAGTACCACAGAATGGGAGTACACAAGAGGAAATGATCATATCACTAAACCAGACACCAAAGAGTAAGTGGGGATATGGTGGTTTTGATGAGAAGTGTCCCCCAAAGGTTCTAAGTATTTGAACACTTGGTCAGTTGGTGGTCCTCTGGGAGAGGGTCAGGAGGTGCAGCTTTGCTGGTGGAAGCACATCACCCTGGGCAGGCTTTAAGGTACCTCCTGCCACCATGCCTCCCAGCCACGATGGACTCTAATTCCCCTGAACTGTCAACCATAAGTTCAAATAAACTCTTCCTTTCATAAATTCTCTTGATTATGGTGTTCTATTATAGCAACGGAAGAGTGATTAATATGGGGAACCAACAGTGGTCCCTTGAGAACTATATCACTACTTCCCAAGGACATGTCTCCAAAAACCTAAGAACCTCCCATTAACCCAATGCCCCTTACAGCCCATTCCTGCTGCTCGGCACTGTCATGCTGAGGGCCATACCTCCAACACATGAACCACCCACAATTTGGGGGACACACAACATCAAAACCATGGCAGTGATTATAAAATTACATGAGAAAGCATGTTTAAAATCCAATGTTTAAGCTGGGTGTGGTGGCGCATGCCTTTAATCCCAGCACTCGGGAGGCAGAGGCAGGTGGATCTCTGTGAGTTCAAGGCCAGCCTGGTCTACATAGCAAGTTCCAGAACAGCTGGGGCTACAGGGGGACCCTGTCTCAAAAAGATTCCCCCAAAAATATCCAATGATTAGTATATAGTAAGTTCTTAAAAGCCACCTTCGCTACTGAGTAAGTTGGTAGCCCCCAGGGACAAATTTGACCTGTGTTTGTCATTGGAACCAGATACCACCAGAGTTACCACCCTGAAGATCTCTATAAGAAATACTTGAAGCCAGAGAGATGGTTTATTAGTTAAGAGCACTGGGTGCTCTTGCAGAGGACCCAGGTTCAATTCTTAGTACCCACATTGTGGCCAACAACCATATAACTCCGGTTCCAGGGGAGTCCGATGCTGTCTTCTGACCTCCGCCTGCACTTCATGATACAGTGCACTTACAAGCATGCAGGCAATACACTCACATACATAAAATAAAAATAATAAATAAAATATTAAAAAAGAAATGTTCATCTTGACCAGAAAGATATGAAAGTGTTCGCCATCCTGTAGGCAGGAGCTAAAGCAGCCCTCTACAAACCTAACCCACCTTCCCAGACTACAATGCCCCAGTTTTCAAAATCCTGTCTCGGGGAGGTAGAAGGCAGCTTCTTCCTGCAGTTTCTCCTTAGAAATTCTGTTTCCTGCCAGTGTTAATTTCACAGTCCTTAGTGTTCTTTCTATTATTCATGAGTTCTCTGCAATTCAATTTTACAAAGCAAAGAAGGGCAAACACAGATACGTTTTCCCCTTTGAAAACAAAACCGTTTTGGCCCCTGTGGAACAGAAGCCCTGTGCATCAGAAGAGTCTGGTGGAGCCATAGCAATTGGATTTCAGTGCATTTCTGGAAGACGGGCAAAGACAAATGTCACACTCTGCCTTATGTGCAGTGGGGGACATTTTACATTGCATTCCTCGCTGTTAGCATGTACACATTTCTGCCTTATGTGCGGTGGGGGGCATTTTACATTGCATTCCTCGCTGTTAGCATGTACAAGTTTCTTGAAATTTGCTCTGCTTTCCTTGGTATTCTGGCTTTGCCCTGCTTTATAAGAGGGCAAAGGAAAAGGAAAAGAAGAGAGAACCTCCACTTTCTGCCTCCACTTTTCCCAATTTCTCTAAGCCTGCCAATGCTATGCCTACATTCTTTCAGAACCAAGTGAACCCATTTCTCTGAGCCTGCCAATGTTGTGCCTACATTCCTTCAGAATCAAATGTACCAAATATTTTGCAGCAAATGAGTAAGTTGACCACTTGACTGCCCTTTGCTCCCACCCTGTGATAGCCGTGAGAAGCGCAATGGGCTGTATGGCATGTCAGCAGCAGAAGGGTCATTCACAAATAGGATCTGGGGGAAGGTCACTCCATGCAGAATTTGAAAGAGTATTAGTTTGGAAATTACAGCGGAAAACAGAAAAGGCCACCTCTTCCTCAAAGCTGACTGAGCAAGTGTCTCCATCCTCTAGCACAGAAGAGGACAGCAGCCTTCTGCCATTTTCCCCTACATCTTGTCACCTGGTCTATGAGCTTGAAGCAGCCGCCACACTCAGGGACTGACTTGTGAGCTCTTCATTTCATTCTGAAAACATAAACAATGATATAGCCCACTTTCTTAGAAAAGAAGTTGAATCTTCGAAACAAGGATAATATAAAAGGTGTGACTCACAGTGGAGTGTTTCCAGTGTGGTACATGTTTGACACGGCAGAATAAGGTGTAAACATCCAGTGCCTCGTCTACCTTTCTGGGCCATGGGCAGCAAAGACGTGTGGGGAGTGTAGCTTCCATAACTGCATTCCCACATGGACCAGAGTGTCTGGGAGCTACCCACCATGCCTCGTCTTGGAAAGCAGAGAAGCCAATGGGGCTGTGACCTCACAGTGTTGATGGGGATAAGGTTTTAGACTTGTCACAGAAAAAGGAAATTTCGCTCTTCATTCCTTCAACATGCTAGAGATTGTGAAAAATAAAGAAAGGTCTCAGAAGAGGGGAGGGGAGAGTAAGATGTACAGACGCTTGGACCTCCACCTGGTAGGAAAGTAACAGGTGTAGGTAAGAAGTATTGGGAAAATAAGAAGTCTCAGGAAGGACTGTTTTATCACGGATCAGAGGTCGCTCTCCACATGCCAGCAGAAAAACAGCAGATCCAGTTGAAAGCACTGGCTGCTCTTGCAGAGGACCCGGGTTCAATTCCCAGAACCCACGTGGCAACCAATAACCATCCATAACTTAGGTTCGAGAGAAATTCCAGGGCAGAGGTCCTCTTCTGACCTCCATGGGCATTGCATGATATGGGTACAATGTATTCATATGCATAAAATAAAAAATAATGAAAATGAAGTATTTCAAAAATTGTAAAAAAAAAAAAAAAGAAGAAAAACAGCAGATCACAGCCACATCTGAGATAACCTGGGATACACATTTCCTGTTCCGAGGGCCTGAGGGCCAGGCAGGTACCAGAGTCCGTCAGCAATGTGTTATACCTGGGCAGGTAGCAAAGGGGACACTCTATCTTCAGAGGCCTCCATTGACATAAAAGGCATATCTTCCTAAAAGCAAGATTTCTTGACCAGGATGAGCCTTTAATTTGCTATAAAAATTCAGCAAAACTTGAGCCGGGTGTGGTGGCACACGCCTTTAATCCTAGCACTTGGAGAGATGGCCTAGCGCTTAAGAGCGCCGACCACTCTTACAGAGGACCCGGGTTCGATCCCCAGCACCCACATGGCGGCTGAGAACCGTCTGTAACTCCAATTCCAGGAGAACTCCAGTTCCAGGGGAATCCGACACCCTCTTCTGACCTCCGCGGCATTGCACGACACGGGTGCACAAGCTTGCATGCAGACAGTACATTCATACACATACAGAAATAAATAAAAATTTTTAAAAATTTAAAAAAAAAATCCTAGCACTTGGGAGGCAGAGGCAGGCGGATCTTTGTGAGTTCAAGGCCAGCCTGGTCTACAGAGTGAGTTCCAGGACAGCTGGGGCTACAGGGAGACCCTGTCTTGAAAAGACAAAAAAAAAAAAATTCAGCAAAACAAAACAATGGACTATTTGTTGGATGTGTGCTATGGCCATACAGCAGTGTCACCATCTTTCTTGTGGTAAGGATCCTTAGTCCTAAAAGTCATCGTTCCATTGTCCCCAGCTTTGTGTTCCCAAGGTGACAGAAAACAACTCCCTTCCCCTTTCCTGGCTGGGCCAGCCTCCTCCTCTCTCAGGCTGTATCTGTCCTGGGCATTCCACTGAGGTCATTGAGCTTATAAATGACTCAATAGAGCTTTCCACAAGGACCTAAAGCAGCACTCAGCATAATCTTGATTAGATGAATGTCTCATGTCCAGATAAACCCTCTAAGAGAGGAGTTAAAATTAAGTTGAATTTTTAGAGAATTGAAATGAAGCCTTCAGACTCAGTTATACAGCACTAGTGCTAGACAAACAAGAATGGCCCCCTTGCAGTCTGCTGTCCATTTCATCACTCCCCTACCATGTGCCCACCTTGCTTTCCCAGCTCCAGTTGCTTTGAGGGACCAAGAAAAAGAAAAAAGAACAGAACCCAGAGAACTGGGAGAACAGCTGTGTTCCTGTTTCCCACGGAGCTCTCTGTCATCCCTTCATCACCTACATGACCACGCACGCATGCGCGCGCGCGCGCGCACACACACACACACACACACACACACAGAGGTAGAGACACAGTCATACATATACATGCATACATACAAGCTTGTACACATATACACACATGCACAGAAAAACATACACATATGTACACATTCATACACACATACAGAAACATACAAATACACATGCATACAAGCATGAACATACACACATGCACAGACATAAACATATACATTATACACATGCATACATATATACACAAGCATACATATGCACACAGACACACACGTACTTGCACAGACTTTCATACACACACACACACACACACACACGCACACACACACAATTAGCACAAAAGTGGTATTCAAGTCTTTTATCTCCCAGTAAGGGGAAACGGGGTCACTAGCCCAAAATGCATTTTCAAATCTAGTCCTGTTCTGTAGAAACAAATGCTCCTGCCAGAAAAGCACCCTGTAATTCACCCGGCATTATTGCCAGTGGATCAATGAGAGGTTGTGATTTCGGCTCTCCCTCTGACTGCCCTGTAAAGCGGCATTCCCCACTGCTACTCTAGCTACCCTGTTATTCTCTGAATGTACAAACCACCCTCTTTGCCCCTATTTTGGAAATAGCCATTGAGATGCAAACAAAATAACTGTAAAACTTGACATTCCAAAAATGCGGTTGTTGTGCTTTGTGGAAATTAACTGCTTCTTCATGTAGGGAAAAAAACAAAACAAACAAAACAAAATAAAAAAATAAATAAACGCTTCTGTAATTAAGACATCCATTTCTGCTTGACTCTGAAAGGCTCCCCTGAATCAGCCTCTGGGAGTCTTTGTCTGGCTCTTTCACTCTGCACTCAGGAGACCCCCACACCCCCGCAGCACCCCTCAAGGTCAGCTGTGTTCAGACACCTCTCAGGAGGAAGTAAACCTCCCACCGGAGCCTGGCCTCCTCACCTTTCACAAGCCTGTGATTGGCAGTAAAACACAGACTGTGGGGAAGGCCGAAATCATTCCATTAGAGTTATTCATTGGTCTGAAGCCAAGACAGTTATGAAAGGGAAGCTTTTTTCCTCAAATCATGTCCTGGACTAAAGAATTAAAGTACATATTATTATGTAAGCTATTTTTAAAAGAAAAAGCAACACCTTGACGGACCACACTTTGGGAAACTGGGTCATCCTTGCCCATGCCAGCCTCAACTCCCTTGGGTCCAAAGCAGCTGAGATAAGGAATCCGAAGCTGCTCCCTAGACACAGACAGCTCAGGGTTCTCTGGATCAAGACAAAGGATGTCCAGGCTGAAAGGTGCTAGCTCCGGATGTGCCAGTTCCCTGTCACCCTGTGCTAAAGCCCAAGAGCTTCTTTTTCCTAGGGAGCTGATGTGCTGGGCTCCAGGCAAACTGAGCTCTGGATCTAAGGGGATCTAGTACAAGTGCCTTACCTAGACTCTCTGTGAAATGCCACCTCAAAGTCTAAAAACGGACACCTTGATCCAGCCACCAGTGTGCTATTAGGAGCTTAAGAATCAAAAGCTGAGGCCCAAGGGGCAATTACCCTCCCCTCCCCCCCCCATTCACTCCACTATCATTTGCAGGAAAACACTTAAAGCTAGAAATATCCTCCAGTCCAATTTCCCTTGTCCTCCTCCACTTCCAGGCCTTAGTAGCCCAGGCTGGCAGTAAAGGAACCAGCCACTGAGCCCTTGGCTTTATGATCCTAGTGTCTTCTTCCTTCTGCCAAATCCCTGAGCTCATCCTGGGACCTTCTGCTGTAGGCAGAAAACTGATTATCTCCCTCCTCCCTCTTCGTCCCAGGGATGGAGGCAAAGGCAGTGCTTCTGAGCATCCTCAGAAAACAGCCAGGAGCTGAATAAATGGCAAGTGCCATTCTCCTCATAGTCTGACAGAAACAGAAAAGCCCAGCGCCTTCCTCGTTGTCCCCAGCTTTAGCCCCACAAACTGTTCTGGATTCATAGAGTCTCTCAGGCTTAGAGAAGTCTCACGAGCCAAAGCTGACTTCCAGCTATCCTGTGAAACCCGGGGGTGGGGATTAAGCCCAGATTCCACTGTATTCCTTCCTGTACAGTTGAGATATAGAACTAAACACGTCAGGGAACAGCAGAGAAAGGGGCCGAAGAGAAGGAAAAGAATCCAGAAATTAGAGCTGTTTTCTGCAGAGATAAGATATCTTTCTAACTTGCCCCTGGCTTAGGTTTAAACTGTACAGCTTTATCAAAAAAAAAAAAAAAAAAAATGTGCTCAAACCCCATCACCTTCATTCAAGCCCTCGCTAAAACTTTAAATGAGTTATTATACACATTAAATTGTCATTTAATCGTACCCAAGCACTGTCATAAAAGCAAATGAAGCAAACCGAGCAGCGCTGGGATGAGAAATACTACACTAGTTACATTCTGAAAGCGCAAGCTGAAAAATGCTCACTGTCATCCCCAGCAGGGGCGGGGTGCCTCCTGTCAGCCCCGGAGACAAATGGTTTAGGAGGCCCTGGCTCTTCGCTCTCTTGGAGCCTGGGAGCCCATGAATGCCAACCAACAGCAGGATACTTTCAGCTGACTGGCCACAGTGGAATCTACCTAGATTGGCTATTGTTTGGTCAGTGAAGGCTGAGAGGGCGGGGAACCCAGAGCAAGCTCTCTTGTATTCCTTTCAAATAAGAAATGACAACAATCCCTGCCTCAGAAATCCTTAGTAAAACAGCAATTTAGGAGTAGCTTGAGAATATGTTTAAATGTTAAAGGCCTCCTAACAACCGTGAGGAAGGGGCACACACTCAAGCTACCAACTCACCGGACCCCAGGAAAGCCCCGACTTACCACATCCCATCAGCTCCTGTGGCTTTGTGTCCATGAGGAATGAGGAGGACAAAACAGGGAAAACCAACATCACCAGGACGGGTGGAGTTTGTAAGAACAGAAAGACTAGAGCAACAAGGCCTCTGCCCGCCACCCCAGCCCAGCTGCTGAGGCTGAGGTGGGAGGGGATGGGTTGCCTGGATGGGGTAGCAAAGACTCTGAGAGCTTTGGAAAGAGGAAATCTAGAAAAGGTGATTTGGAGAGGTCATACACACCACTGTGAATATGAATGCTTTTGCTTGGTCTTGTGTTTGCATTTCCTTTGCTTCTTTAGTTTGGCTGTATTTTTGAGAGACTGCTTTTTTGAAGATTAAGATTGTGTTT
The DNA here is from genome assembly GCA_009823505.1 of Rhizomys pruinosus. Lineage (NCBI taxonomy): Eukaryota > Metazoa > Chordata > Mammalia > Rodentia > Spalacidae > Rhizomys > Rhizomys pruinosus. Next base: position 124,413 of record VZQC01009066.1, on the reverse strand, counting down.
TCAAATACTTTTAGAATTCCAAACAAGGGTCTTTTTTTTTTCAATGTTACACTGTGTTGAAATCTGCCCATAATGACTCCATTTTTATGGATATAAGCCGTTTGTATTTTATATCTGATGTTTTCTAAGAGTAATTTATTCAAGTTATCTAATATCTGTTGGATGCAAAACACTCAGCCCAGCCTGTAGATAACTCAAAGATCACAGACAAAGGCACTGTTACCAAGGAGTTTAACCCAGTGTAATCATCGTTTAATGGCTAACATAATTATATTCAATCTAAAACAGATACTCACTAAAAGGAAACAGATTGAACTGTACAGAAGCTCAAAACGGAGAGAGTACATCTAGCTACAGTAAGCTAGAAGGGTGGAGAAACACCATGAATTAAAATCGTCCTGGGGATGAAGAGATGGCTCGGCCATTTAGAGCACTGGCTTCCCAAAGCCTACCAACCCACAATGCTACCTCCTCCAGGAAGAATTACCTTTAAAACTCTTTTTCATTGATTTCTTTTATTGTATGAGTGTTTCACCTCATGTATGTGAGTGCACCATATGTGTATGGTGGCCACAGAAGCCAGAAAAAGACGTCAGATTCCCTGGAACTGGAGCTATGGACAGTTGTTACCACCATGTGGGTCCTCTGCAAAAGTAGCCAGTGCTCCCAACCTCTGAGCCATCTCCCCAGCTCCTGCTCTGTGCTCCTAACTGTGGATATGATACAACTAGCTGCCTCAAGCACCTGCTTCTGTGATTCTCCATAATAACAGATAAATATCTGAAACTGTCAGCTGAAATAAACCCTTTCTCTCTTACGTTGCCTTTGTCAGGAAAGGAAATGTGACAGTAGTCTTCCTAAATGTGATAACTGCTGATTTTTCTGCTCACTTCTCCTGCCCCAGATGCAGGAGCAAGCACAGCTCAGCTGCTCAGAAGAGGTTGCCACTGGCACCTATAAGTTCCCAGGTGCTTGGGGTTAAAGAGCTGTGACATAGTGGCTGAAGCCATTTAGCATGGTGAAGGCAGGGTACAGAAACAGTTGGCATTAGCACGCACAATCAGAGACACCAAGGATCCTAGAGCAATCTGCTGAGACAGGTGAAGGAAGTCACACTAAGAACTGATGAATCATCAGAGTGTGGGTTCATTTCTGAGGGAACAGCATTGGACCTGGGAGATGGTCAATGGTGTGTGGGGAGTCGAGTGGTCACCCTTAGAGAAACTCAATCACAGATAATGTTCACCCTGAAATACCTGGCTTCCTGGTGTGGGGACCTTATCTCCTGGATGCACTGCTGTATTCTAGAATGTAAATGTTGTGGGAAATGAGTATTTGTTGACACATGGCTGGGTAGACTACTGTAGCTGGTAACCATCCTTACAGACAGCTACAAAGGATTTCTGCATTGGCAGAGGCTGGGTTAATTTTCAAAGTGCCTTGCAACACTGAGATCCCACGGTCCTCTTCTGAATGCTGAAATTCATTCAGTATGTATTAAGTACTCCAAAAGCCAAGATGAATGAAAAGGAGCCCTTTTCTTCAAGGAGTTCATGGTCTTAGTAGACATGACAGACAGTGGCTTAGCAATATCCCTCTCAAAAGGATTAGAAAGCCTGAAGACCTCTGAATTATCCACCTAGTTTCTGTCCGAGACCTTTGCATGTTAATGTGCATATTCCCTAGTGAACATTTCCCCAGAGCATACAGCTCTGAAATTCCCATCCCACTGTGAAGGAAGAGCAAAAAGGTTAAATTTCAGTTGCAAAGTGCTTCCTGAGGACAGCTGACTGCCTGGCACAGTCACATTTTAATCGAATGGCTTATCTTTCTCTGCCTCCTGTGTATTTTTTTATTGAAGTTCATGAAAGAATCATAAGATCCTGAGGCTGGAAGGAAACCTAGAGCTCATCAAGCCCAACACCCAGAGGAAACCAAAGCCCAGGGAGTTAAATAGCTTCTAGTTAGTGACACAGCAGAGACAGGAACGGTGTTTGTTCACTCGCAGCCAGTGCTCCCCACATCATGCCAAATGGGCACGCTTTGAAGCTTTGGCAAACTGATACTGCACTCGGTGCAGAGCATAGCCGTGGGACCTATTTCTACAATCCAAAAAGATAGAATGAAATATTTGTCTTTCTTTAATTCTCTGAAGGAAACCTACAGAGGCTGCTCAGTATGATGAAAAATAGACTGGACCAGATCAGGAAGCTAAGGCTCTAGACTGATCTCTACGAGGATTTCACTGGGAACCTTCCAGCTTCAGCCCCTGTATCTGAGTTTTTTGGTGCTAAGTGAGAGCATTGAGGAAGAATTTGGTTTAGAAAATTCAACAGAATCCAGAAGGTCAAGGACAAGACTTCAGGTAGACATGGGCAGCAGGAATGCTCACATCCGTTTGAAAGGCATTCAGGTCCAGTACTACAGTAATAAAGCTGAAGCCCACATAGAGGTATGCAGCTATAACCCCAGCATTCAAGAGGCTGAGCCCGAAATATTGCATGGGTTTGAGGCCACTCCAGGTTGCAAAGTGAGTTTGGAGCCAGTCTGGGCTGTCTCAAAAATAAATAAAAATATAAATAAACACAAATTTAAAATAAAACTGTGTAGGAGCAAGCCAGTAAGAAGCATTCCCCCATGGCCTGTGCTCCAACTTCTGCCTCCAGGTTCCTACCCTGAGTTCCTACTTGGGCTCCCTGAGTGATGAACTGTGACTCAGGACATATGAGCTGAATAAACCCTTTCCTTCCCAAGTTGGGGTTCATCAGAGTGTTTTGTCACAGCAATTGAAGAGAAACTAGAAGGGAAATCAGTACCAGAGAGTGGGCTATTGCTGTGACAGACCTGACCTTGGGGTTTTGGGGGAGGATTATGGAAGTGTTTGGAACTTTGGGGTTGGAAAAACTATTGAAGGCTTGGAGTTTGTTGCTGTGGAACTTAGAGCAGTTATGCTGAAAGAGCTGTAGGCGATGGAGGCCTGGCCTGTGAAGCTTCAGAGGGAAGCAGAGACCATCAGGGCTGTAGGTACGATGTGCTTGAACTGAGAATCTGTGGGTTCTGGTCAGCTGGGGCTGAAGAATCAGCAGTAAGTAACAAGAGACCATCATCATTGTGATGAAATCCTCTGGGAAGAATTTCTTCAGGGTCAGCACACAGAAGCTGTGTTCCAGAAGGTGCCTGAGCCTCCATCTCAAGCCAGAAGCAGGACTTGGTAATGTGTAAGAGTCTCCTATATTGGTTCTGGTGTTGAAATGTGAAGGGGTCACAGAAAGCAGCCGAGGCTTGGCACTGTAAGAGGTCAGGAAAGACCATTGGTGGAAGTGCACCTCGGTTGCAGTGAAGACCCCAGAATTTCAGGGGTCATGGAGAGAAGCTGAGGCTTTGCTCCAAGAGAGGTCAGAAGAGCCCATTGGTGAAGATGCAGCCTCCATTTCAGTGGAGACCCCAGCATTCTGGAGATGCCAGGACCATGGGATGACCACCAAGAGCAGCAGCAGGTGTGGAATGGAGCTGGCCTGGGCCTGCGAGATGAGCTGTGTATGCTGTGGACCGCAGAGTGCATGGCAGAGTAAGGGAAATGGAGCTGCTGAAACCCTTTGGAGCCCAGAAGATTGTGAGTGAATCCCAGGTGTCCAGCTTTGAACTACTTTGCTGGACTTAGGTTTTGCTTAGGTGTGCCTGATTCTTCCCTTTGAAATAAGACAGTACTTGTTTTGGATTTTACAGGAGCCCACAGTTAAGAGACTGTAGGAGCTTAATAATCGTCTGAATAGTCTTTCACGCATGGCTGACATCCAGATGCTGTTCTTCCCTTCTTGCATTTTCCAAGGCTATCTCCTGCCTGCAGGCAGACAATCTCTCGGCTTAGCTCTGGCAAGGAGGAGGGAGGGGATCATGGGAGAGTTACCCGACAGAATAGAAAGACAAGGAAAGATAAGGACAGACACACAGACATGGACTCAGAGAAAGCCCTGGAGAATAGAGTCTCTTTTTATGCCAGCAGTGTGCTTATATACCAAAAGTTACTGTGCTCTGGGCAAGGAAGTGGGGGGGGGGTAGGTGGAAGGGAGGGGTGAGCTACCTTGGCTCTAATTGGGGGCTGCAGAGCTCCTGTTTGTGCAATAGGTAACTAGAGGTGGGACATTTTGCTCAATTCCTCAAGGGAAGGGGCCATCCGGTCCTGGAACTTTGCAGAGATAGGTGAAGCAAGAAAACGTTGTAATATCCCAGGCCTTCTGAAGCTACAGATAACTCACAGAGGCAACTGAAGGTTATCAGATAACCCTCCTTGGAGGTCTTAGGGGACAGGTCTTACAAGTTCTTGCCTCAAGCCACACAAAGTTTCATTCCTACAAGAGACTTTTAATAAACTGTGAACTTTTAAGTGTTTGGACTTCTTAAGGACTGTGGGGCTTTTAAGGTTGTACTGTCTTATATTGTGATTAATGTTAACATCATACCTTGGGGACAAGAAATGGAAAGGTGGTGGTTTAATAATGATGTGTTTTGTGTGTCAAGTTGACAAGGGGTCAATTTGTCGAGTTGACAAGGGATAGCTTTAGTGTCAACTTGACACACCTGGGTTGAGGGAGCCTCAGTTGGGGAATTTCCTCCATTGGACTGGCCTGTGGCCATGTCTGTGGAGTATTGTCTTGATTGTTGAGTGATGTGGGAGGGCCCAGCCCACTATGGCCAGTGCCACCCCTGAGTAGGTGGTTCTGTACTGTATTAGAAGCAGGCTGGGTATGGGCCAGGGGAGCAAGCCAGTAAGCAGCATTCCTCCGTGGCCCATGCTCCAGCTCCTACCTCCAGGTTCTTGCCCTGAGTTCCTGCCTTGGGCTCTCTAAGTGATGAACTGTGACCCAGGAGATGTGAGCTGAATAAGCCCTTCCCCCCCCAATAAAAAATAAAATAAAATAAAATAAAATAAAACTGTGTAGATTCTAGAAGACAAGACTGTGGTTCAGTGTAGCCCATAGTTTGACAATATTATTCCTCTGCATTAATTCTTTCTCTGTTTGCCTCTATACTTCCTTTGGCTATGAAAAACATACATATACAGTAGTCAGAAGTCAGTGTTTTATAAGAGTTTAATATACTCTAATCATCTTCAAGCAAATGTTCTTTTAGTGTTTCTCTAACCCCCAAATAACTTATCACTTCCCACCAACTTTCAGTGTCACTTATCACAGATTGCACGGTTTCTCCGAGCCACTGTTTGTCATTAGCTAAACAAAAAATAAAATTGCTGACCATTCTCATGCTGTGTGGTATGAGCTAATTAGTGGATGTTTTGGTATAAATGTTAAGGACATTCATTAGTAAAGTCTATCTCGTGGGCATGTATTCTTCATGATCATTGCTTCTAAAGTTCTTTTGTTGGCATCAACTTTTATTGACTGTTCTACATAATTAAAACTCCAAGAAATTGATTTTAAAATACCAGAAAGGGTGTATGGTACAGGTCTGCCAACACTAATGAAATAATTTAAGTCAGAATTAGACAAAGGGACAAATTAAACTCAGCAAATTACTCAAGGACTAAGAAAGGCTGATTGTTGAAGTGTAATTAAAATATACAGCTGAAATAGTAGCTGTTAACAGAGTGATCTGATCAATGAACACAGTAGCTATAAAAATTTAATGCAGTGTGAGCAGCCTATGTTTTAAAATGCAAATAATCAACCCAAAATGCAGCTGCCTGTTAGGAGACAAGCATGAAAAAAACTAACAAGCCCAGGGAAATGTCACTGGTGACTCAGAAAAAAGAAGCTGGGGCAAGATACCACGAACACTGCTCTCAATATCAACCCCCCACATTTAATCACAAAGATTAATGTCTCTAAAAAGTGTGGTGGAGAAGCTAGTCAGAGCTGGATGGGTGTTCACGTCCTCCCCCAGATCCTCACTGCCTGGCAGGCTATGTGGTGATGCTTGCTGCATCTACTCTCCCGTGCTATCCACATCATGCTCCTGTCATTAGCACCCAGAGCATTTTACCCACATAGTGTGCAGACCTCAAGCTCTAACTCCTTGAATTAGCATAAAAGCAAGCTATAACTAGGCTCTATCAAAGTTGCAGGCATATTTCAGAGAAGACCAGGAGGGAGGAAGTGACTAGAGAGGATAATGAAATTCTGGGTCTTCTTGTTTCATTTCTGGAGTGTTTATTAGAAACATGCAGTCAGCATATACAATAACTGCCCTCACACCTCATCAGGGCATTAAACAAGGTCACATTGCTATTGACTGATGATGTGTCATCATCAGCTGCCAAGCCCTGCTTGCTTATATAGAAACCCCAAGCTTTGATAGAGTTCCCATCCTTCACTCCCAGGTCCGACAATTCACTTAAGAGGCTATTTGGGCTCTTGGAAATGCAGATGTGCCACCTGGATGCCCCTTCCAGGAAGGACCGTACAGTAGTCAGTTCCTCCACAGTTTGCCCAGCGGCAGTGCTGCATCACCCTTCCCAGAACGGCCCACAGCCTACGACAGACAGATCATATTTAAACATCTCTCCTTGGAACCTGCTCCAGATCACCCTCATGCTCTGCACCAAATATGAAGTTCCCAGAGACTGGCCAACTGTGTGGGGGACCTGTCTGACACTTCGCTTTTTTGTCAACTTGTTCCTGCTCTTCCCCTTCCTTCCACACCTGCTAATCCTGAAGGAACATCCTGCGTAGTAAACTCCATCTCCTCATCTGCTTCTGAACAACCCAAATGTGACATGAACTTGTCATCCTGGCTGCCCCCGGCAGCACACACGCCCAGAGGGTTCTCCTGCTGAGCAAGGCCCTTTTCCTCTGCTTAGCCCCACGTTTCTATGGGTCACCCTGGATGCCTGTCCCCCAGTTCTCAGTGCCCTGGGAATCCTCAGCCACCCCCTGTAATGCTGAAGGGACCTTCCTAGGCAGAACCTCTTGCCTGGAACACACTACAGAAGTTCTTGGACACTGATGTGACTCTCAGTACACAAGCACTGCTTGCTTTCTCTCCCAAGCAGAAGACACAGGCACCATAGCGGATCAAGGCAGGCATAGCTACTAGCCAGCACCCAGAAGCTAGAACCCACTCTTCTCTAAACCTCAGATATCCGTTGTCCTAGTCATGTCAGACTTAAGTTCTTGTGTGGTGAATTTTCTACTGACTCTTTCACCTTACAAAGCCCTCTAAAGGTCTGGCATTTGTTTACACACATAACTACATCAACTCCACCAAATGCATTAGAACCCAACGTAGAATGTAGTGACAGCCAAGAAGTTACAGGGTGCTGAGTCTTAGAGGGAAAGGAGTGTTCAGTTCCAGAAATATGAGTATTATTTAGCAAATTCTTAGTCTTCAATTACTACTGTCACTTTCCTAAGTCTTTTATATATGTATTCACTCATGTAATTCTTTTTTTTTTTTTTCCGGTCTTTTCGAGACAGAGTCTCCCTGTAGTCCCAGCTGTCCTGGAACTCACTCTGTAGACCAGGCTGGCCTCGAACTCACAAAGATCTGCCTGCCTCTGCCTTCCAAGTGCTAGGGTTAAAGGCGTGCACCACCACGCCCGGCTCACTCATGTAATTCTGAAACAGTCCCATGAGGTAATTGAGTACACTTTACACATGAGGAAATTGAAGCACAGGATGTTTTGGTTACACAAAATAATGTAACCCCCTGAATAGGAGAAAATATTTGCAAACCACATATATAGTAAGGAATTAATATACAAACTCATAACTCCATTGCAACTAATTTTAGGGCTGGAAAGATGGCTCAACACTTAAGAGCACTGGCTGCTCTTGCCAAGGACCTGGGTTCAATTCCCAGCACCCACATGGCAGCTAACAACCAGTTCTAGGGAAATCCAATGTCCTTTTCTGACTCCACAGGCATCAGACGGCACACATGCACCTACCCACATTCAGACAATACATTCATACACATAAAATAAATAAATACAATATTTTTAAATAGCCTAATTTTAAAATAAACAAAGTCCTAAATATTTTTCCAAAAGAAGATATACAAATACCTAACAAATACATGAAAAAGTTCGATATCAGTAATCATCAAGGAAATGCAAATCAAAACCATAGTAAGATGTCATCCCTCATAGGTTAGAGTGACTGTCACAGAAAAATAAACAAAAGGTAACATGTGTGAGCAAGGGTGTAGAGCCAAGGATGCCCTGATGTTGGTGGGATTATAAAGTTATTATGGAAAACAAAATCGAGATTCCTGAGAAAATTTGAATTACAACTCTTATATTATGCAGCAACTCCACTTATGGGTATCTATCCACAGAAAGAAAATCTGTGTGTCAAGAGTTACCTGCATTCCTCTGCTCGTTATAGTGTTATTCACAATATCCAAGACACGGGAACAACCTAAGTTTCCACTGATGGATGAATGGATGAAGAAATTTTGATGTATATATGCAGTGACACATTATTCAGCCTTTGTAAAGAAGGACATCTTGTCATTTTCAACAACAGTGACGAACCTGGAGGATATTCTATTAACAAACCAGACACAGACAAATACTGCCTGATCTCCCTTAACACGCAGAATCCTAAAAAAAGTCAAGTCACTGAATTAAGAACAGAATGGCACTTGCAGAGACTGGGTGTGGGGTAAGGACAGAGATGCAAGGTATGAACTTCAGTTAGAGTAGATTAATGTATGGTGATTATAATTAATAATCATTTATTTTATATTTGAATATTAATAGAGTATACCCTAACTATTCTCTCTGAAACACAAAAGATGACTATGTGTAGTGATTGATATGTTAATTAGCTAATTGATGCCATTTTCCAATATACACAAGCATCAAAATATCACATGGTCCACCTTAAATATATTTTTATTTGTCAATTATTCCTCAAGGACTGGAGCCGAGGAACCGTTGTGAGGATGCTATTCAAACCAAGTGTCATGGCCCAGAAACTCTGCTCCTGGAGCTGGAGAGATGACTCAGCAGCCCAGAGCCCCAGCTGTTCCTACAGAGGAGCCAGGTTCAGTTCCCAGCACCTACATGGCAGCTAACAACCATCTATAACTCCAGTTCTAGGGGATCAGATACCCTCTTCTGATGACACAGATGCACTTATATATATGCAGGCAAAACACTCATAGAAGATAGAAAACACACATAGAAGATAAAAATAAATAAGTAAAAATTGGGGCTGGAGAGATGCTCAGCTGTTAAGAGCACTGGCCGCTCTTCCAGAGGACCTGGGTTCAAGTCCCAGCACCCACATGGAGGCAAACGATCGTCCATAACTCCAGTTCCAGGGGGATCTGACACCCTCTTCTGACCTCCACAAGCATTACATGAAATGGGTGCACTTACATACATGCAGGCAAAACATTCATACATACAAGATAAAAATAAATAAATGAATATTTTTTAAAAACCTACTCTTAACCACTGTGGCATGCAATCTTCATCCAGGGCTTATCCTCACTCTGGTGAAATAATGATATTACACCAGGGGCAAATTAGAGATGTGGGAACAGCGACTCACTGGAAGCTCCACATCCCTTTGCCTTCACACTACCCAGGCAAATAGTCAAGGCTAAAATATTACTTCCCTGAGCAGTGCCTGAACAAGTGTAGGCCTCAGAATAAATCTAGACTGAGTGGAATGTGTTGTGACATATTTTAGGCCGTCAGGGAGGCTTAAGTAGGTCACTCAGGGGCAGCCCTATCCTGAGCCCTGCCTGCTGCCTCTGACCTTATCTGTAATGAAGCAGCCATTTCTTGGTGTAAAGTAATTCTCGGAGGTCCTTGGGAGGCAGCTGCAAGCTTGGCTGGAGCTAACACAATTCGTTAGGGAGGGAGGGAGTCCTTCAGCGTTGAGTGAATGCCTGCATAGCCAACATACTGATGCTTTTCCAGGTGGCCTCTTCTGCCCTGGCCACTGCTGCCCATGCTGTTTACGCCAGGAGTTCATGCTCTGGACTCAAGCCTGTGCTGTTACAGGGCTGTAAGGGATGGGACACAGAGCTTGATTCAGTTGTGCTTCTGTAAAACACCAATGAAGGAGAAATCACTGTAGAAGAGACAAAAGACAGCCACACTAGCATTTATTGAGCATCTGTTATGTCCCAGTGGGCAATGCCAGGTGCCCTTGCCACCACATCATGCAGCAGTATACACTATGTATAGCTGTAACTGTTCTTGAGAAAAATGAGAAGACAGAGAGAGGCTTGGTCAAGGTCTCATGTGTACAAAGTAGCAAAGGTTATTGAATCTAGGCCTCTGATGATGTTTCTTCTTTTCATGGTGATATGATAAAGGAATGTAGGCTGAGTGACAAGGCCAATGTCTAAAGGCTAACCAGAGCCCAAGCCCTAACTAAATAAATGGCATAATAGAGGTTGTAAATGGAATGAAGAAGAAATAAAAAGTCATTGCAACTAGTGGCCTGCAACCAGGAAACTGCTTTTAAGATCTTGAAACCCAAGTAGCCTAGTAAAATACGGTTAGCAAAGGACAGAGCCATAAAAGGGAATGTGGCTGTTATAGTCTGTTCTCTGTTGCTATAACAGAATATAGGAGACTGAGTAATTTATAAGGAATAGAGGTATGTTTGGGCTTATAGTTCTAGAGGGTAGAGGTCCATGATACAAGGTTAAGACATCCAGCAAAGGCTTTGTGTTGCATCACAACTTGAGAGGAAAATGGAAGAGCAAGCAGTACTTACAGAATAAAGAACACACGAGAGGTCCATCCTTACTTTCTAACAACCCACTCTCATGGTAACTGATCTCGTCCCACTGAAGCAGGAACTCACGTCTTTGATAATTAACCCTATCCCTGGTGTGTGACATTAATCCCTTATCCAAATACCTCTTCAAGTTCTACCACGTTTCCATTCCCACCATTATACTGGGGGTCAGACTTCAGTATAAATTACGGAGAGGCATAGTACAACCAAACCACAGCCGGAGCAGAGCCTACTCACTAGTGGCTCCAGAACATCACTTCCTTTCTCTTCTAGAAGTGACTGGATTCTAACTCCCAAAACTCTTATTCAATCAGTGTGACCACATGATGAAAAATTCGAGCAAGAGCGAAAGTATCAGAAGGCTGTCCTGGAAACCTTGCATGTGAGCTTTCCAGCCATTTACCCTCTGCAGAGAATCACTTTGTGCTAGAGAAGCCTTGGAATGCTGTAAGTAGAGCTTAATCTGATGGGATCTTGCCCCCCCCAAAAAAAATGTGGAGAGTGGAGACCTACCTAGTTCTCGAGGTTCGAGAGGGGGGAAAGCATTCTATGGGAAAATGGGCTGGAGGCATTCATGTTTTATTCAGGCAGGGAATCTGGCTTCATTCTGCCTGTGTCCTGAGAAAAAAGAGTAAAGCTGACTTCAAAAGTAATTGCCTAATGTGTTTGGTAAAATTTCAAAACAGGATAGTGTTTGGTTACTGTTACTCCTCACTGCTTTCACCCATGTCTAGTGGAAGAGAGAATGAGTAAAGCAGTAAGATATTAAAAATGTACATTTATGGGGCTGGAGAGATGGCCTAGCAGTTAAGAGTGCCGACTGCTCTTGCAGAGGACCCGGGTTCGATCCCCAGCGCCCACATGACAGATAAGAACCGTCTTTGACTCCAGTTCCAGGGGAATCCGACACCCTCTTCTGACCTCTGCAGCATTGCACGACACAGGTGCACAAACCTACATGCAGACAGTACATTACATACATACAAGAATAAATAAAAATTTAAAAAATATATTAAAAATAAATAAATAAATAAATAAATAAATAAATAAAATGTATATTTTGGCAAGGAGAGGAACATGAATGAGTTTATAATTATAGACAAGGCTGTAAAGTGTCTACAATTAAAGAAATTAGCACCATTAAAGAGAAGTTTTTAGTTCTGCACAGGGATGATAAGAAAAGGGCTCTGCTGGCCAGATCCTCTTCCTCCACCGCCCCCCATCCCCCACAAGTCTCCAAATTGTGAAAAGACAGAAGCTTACATGAGAATGCCACTACAGCATCCCCTGCTCCAAAATGGCCGCCTAGAAAGTATTCCCCCAGGGTGAGCCTAGAAGGCTCATATGTTCACTACAACTATGGTCCAAGGGGACTAAGCTACATCTCTCAAATTGGAATATGGCTCAGCAGGGTCATCGACGTGGTATTATTTTTCCAGGCATGAAAAATATGAATGAAGGGAATCATGGAAGCTTGCACCAAGGTTCCAGACAGCTGCTGAGCACAGGCAACACGTAGGAGTTAGATTCCCTACAATGGGGCCATGAGACAACACTCATGCAGATACAAAGCGAAACTCAAGTGGCAATGGAGACTTCATGATGTTAGAGACGTCAGAACCCTGAGACATCCATTTACTAACGAAAGCTGCAGACATAGACTAGAGCCAGCCCAAAACAGGGAGCATGTGTGCTACAGACTACAGAACTGGAGGGGTGGGAGTGCCCAGGATTATTGGAGCCCATGTGATTCTACCACAAGCCCCAGGTGCCAGACGTGCAGCTGCAGCATTTGGTCTTTTTGCAGGTTAGGGTCTTATTCCAGCCAGTCTTTCTTTGCCATGCTCCCATTTCTTCCTTTTAAAATGGTAATGTTTATTCTATGTTACTGTGTTCTGTAAACATATAACTTGATACATATATATATATGTATATATAAACATATAACTTGATACATATATATATATATATATATATGTATCAAGTTATATGTTTCACAGTTAAGAGATTTCCTAAGCCCCAGTACAGACTGCACTTTGACTTTTGAATTGACTTTGGAATTGTTAAGCATTCAGGGACTTTTAGAAGTGAACTAAATGAATATGAAGCTTTATGAGGCAAAGGCAGAAAGTTATGATTCTAAAATGATGTCCCGGCCAGCCCGCTTCCCAGCAGGCTGTGCGAGCGCCTAGTTTCCTGCCGTTCATCCGAGCGAGCATGTGAGCGGCTTTTTGCAATCGGACCATGGCGCTTCACATCCCCAAGGCCTCAGGCTTTGCCCAGATGCTCAAAGATGGAGCAAGACATTTTTCAGGATTAGAAGCCGTGTGTAGAAACATACAAGCTTGCAGGGAGCTCGCCCAAACTACTCGTACAGCATATGTACCAAATGGAATGAATAAAATGGTCATAAATCACCTGGAGAAGTTGCTCGTGACAAATGATGCAGCAACTATTTTAAGAGAGCTAGAAGTGCAGCATCCTGCTGCAAAAATGATTGTGATGGCCCCTCATATGCAAGAGCAAGAGGTTGGAGATGGCACACAAACTTCGTTCTTGTGTTTGCTGGAGCTCTTCTAGAACTAGCTGAAGAACTTCTCAGGATTGGCTTGTCAGTATCAGAGGTAATAGAAGGTTATGAAATAGCCTGCAAAAAAGCCCATGAGATTCTTCCTGATTTGGTGTGCTGCTCTGCAAAAAAACTTCGAGATGTGGCTGAAGTGTCATCTCTGCTTCATACTTCTATAATGAGTAAGCAATATGGTAATGAAGCATTTCTGGCCAAGCTTATTGCTCAGGCGTGTGTATCTATTTTTCCTGATTCCGGCAATTTCAATGTTCATAACATCAGAGTATGTAAGATTCTGGGCTCTGATATCTATTCATCTTCAGTACTGCATGGCATGGTTTTTAAGAAGGAAACTGAAGGTGATGTCACATCTGTCAAAGATGCAAAGATAGCAGTCTACTCTTGTCCATTCGATGGCATAACAGAGACTAAGGGAATGGTGCTGATAAAAACTGCTGAAGAATTGATGAATTTTAGTAAGGGAGAAGAAAATCTCATTGATGCACAAGTTAAAGCTATTGCTGGCACTGTTGCAAATGTCACAGTAACAGGCGGCAAGGTGGCAGACATGGCTCTTCATTATGCAAACAAATACAATATCATGTTGGTGAGGCTGAATTCTAAGTGGGATCTTAGAAGACTATGTAAAACAGTTGGTGCTACAGCTCTTCCTAGACTGACTCCTCCTGTCCTTGAAGAAATGGGACATTGCGACAGTGTTTACCTCTCAGAAGTTGGAGACACACAGGTGGTGGTTTTTAAGCATGAAAAAGAAGATGTTGCCATTTCTACTATAGTTCTTCCAGGCTCTACAGACAATCTGATGGATGATGGAGAGATGGCCTAGCGGTTAAGAGCGCCGACCGCTCTTGCAGAGGACCCGGGTTCGATCCCCAGCACCCACATGGCGGCTGAGAGCCTTCTGAAACTCCAATTCCAGGAGAGCTCCAGTTCCGGGGGAGTCCGACACCCTCTTCTGACCTCCGCGGCATTGCACGACACGGGTGCACAGACTTACATGCAGACAGTACATTCATACACATACAGAAATAAATAAAATTAATTTAAAAAAAAAGAAAGAAAGAGCAGTAGATGATGGTGTTAATACTTTCAAAGTTCTCACAAGGGATAAACGTCTTGTACCTGGAGGTGGAGCAACAGAAATTGAATTGGCCAAACAGATCACATCATACAGAGAGACTTGTCCTGGACTTGAGCAGTATGCTATTAAGAAGTTTGCTGAAGCATTTGAAGCTATTCCACGGGCACTGGCAGAAAATCCTGGAGTTAAAGCCAATGAAGTAGTCTCTAAACTTTGTGCAGTACACCAAGAAGGAAACAAAAGCGTTGGGTTGGATATTGAGGCGGAAGTTCCTGCTGTAAAAGACATGTTGGAAGCTGGTATTCTAGATACTTACTTGAGAAAATATTGGGCTATTAAATTAGCCATGAATGCTGCAGTCACTGTGCTTAGAGTGGATCAGATCATCATGGCAGAACCTGCTGGTGGGCCCAAGCCTCCAAGTGGGAAGAAAGACTGGGGTGATGGCCAAAATGACTGAACGGCTTTTTGTTGTAGGTAGAATTTGTAGGGTAGGGATTGCTAATGTTTTCTTCTCCTTAAATTAAGTGTTTTATGTTTGTACTCTGCTGGATGATAAAATAAACATTACTGTAAAAATAAAATAAAATAATGTCCCTTTTGGGTCGAGCTGACAAGTTGTGGTGGTCGCACTTGCTTGTCCACTTGAAGGGATCTGGAATCACCTAGGAAACGTCTCTGAGTACATCTGTGAGGGCACTTTGATGGAGATAGGAAGATCTGTGATGCACGTGGAATCTCAGACTGAATTAAAAGGAGTGGGCCAGCACTCTTTTTTCTCTGCTTCCTTTCTGCAGTGCAGTATCTGTCACCAGCTGCATTATGCGCCCCACCACATCTTTCCTACCATAATGAACCATTTCTTTAATCATGAGCTAAAATAAACCCACCCTTCCTTAAGCTGCCTTTGTTGTATATTTAGTCACCTCAATAAAAGGAAAACAGTACACTGAGCTAACAGAACCTACGTCAGCTTGATTCTCTGAGTGGCCTCAGGGTAGCCTACCAGGATCTCCCACTTTGGATAGTTTGGGTGTAAGAAATATCCAGAGTATTTGAATGAGTATACATTGTGCACTTACTTGCTATTGGCACATCAACTTCCTGTTATAGGTAGTACACTCGGGTAAAGATGAGCAGAGACGTGTGCAGGTAATAGAGTAGGTTTGATCTTGAAATTTAAATGGTGGCCAAATTGAAGGGGACCACATTAAATAATTGAGATTTGTTAGTAGAAAGTTAAAATAAATTCTCTTTCATACACACAAAGGCTATATACTAGTCATCTAATATTCAAAGCAATAAATTGGGGCTGGAGAGATAGCCTAGCGGTTAAGAGCGCCGACTGCTCTTGCAGAGGACCCGGGTTTGATCCCCAGCACCCTCATGGTGGATGAGAACCATCTGTAACTCCAATTCCAGGAGAACTCTAGTTCCAGGGGAATCTGACACCCTCTTCTGACCTCCGCGGCATTGCACGACACGGGTGCACAAACCTACGTGCAGACAGTACATTCATACACATAGAAAATAAATAAATAAATAATTTAAAATTTTAAAAAAGCAATAAATTGATATTAACATGTGTACCATCCTAGACTTTTTTTTTACAAACAAGGGTCCCTCTTTGGGCTGGAGGTTGGCTCAGAGGTTAAGAGCAATGACTGCTCTTGCAGAGGATCTGGATTTGATTCCCAGCACCCACATGGTGGCTAACAACCATCTATAACTCCAGATCCAGGGGAGTTATAGATGGTTGTTATATGCAGACAATACACTCATATGCATATATATGCAGATAATACACTCATACACATATAGTTTTACATAAAGTAAATAAAATAGAAAATATTTTTAAAGGGGGGGGGCTCTAGAAATACTGTCTAGGTTGGGGTTTTTCTTTGCCATTGTATTAATGAGCAATCACCAATTTGCTTAAATGTTTTACTTCCTTTCCACCAATACACGCACACTATAATGACCATGCTCCTACTCTAAGGACAACAGAAGAATACACAGAAAGGTTGCAACTGGTATTATGCTATCAGAGAAAACAGAATGTTCTAAAAGACATTTCTATGCTCTTTCAGGCATACTTCTCCCAAAGCTAGAAATGTGGTATGTCAGCCCAAGACAGACTGAAAATACAAAGCATACAAAAGCAATATTGCGGAAAAGAACAATGGCAAATTAACATGCATGTTAGGATGACCTGACTTTTCTGAGTCAACAGCTTCTCTCTAAATGCAACCTGCAGGAGGAATGGTGGACATGGTTGGAATACTATGATAGGGGAAGAAGAGGCAGGGGGTAAAATGGCTTCTCAATTCAGAGAAGGCATGAAATTGATTCCAAGAGCATGACTTATGGTAGGTCTCCAAGAGAAGGCAGTCTGGGGAAGGAACTAAAAGAAAAGAAAAAGAACTTAGAATGGCAAACAATGTAAAGCAGTGTGAAGATCCAATGATCTAGTAGGAGGGATCGAGAGCTCGTCCTGAGCCCACACCTATCCTCTGCTCCAAGAGAAGAAAACATGGCTCTTCAGAAGGAAGCAGCAGTCAGTGCCTTGTCTGGCTAGGATCCTTTGCTCCTACTGTCATCATAGCATGAAGCTTTATATCCCTATTTTCTCTTTTGAAGACAGGCTGGCATTGGTCAACATGTAGCTACTGAATGCATAAGCATCCTGAGCAATAGTCAGAATTCAGAAGTAGAAAACAAGCAATAGACTCGCTGCCAGCACCAAAGAGGAAGCCAAAAAAGTTTCCATTTATAAATCCTAATAAATTATCAGACTGGTGGATAGAAATTCATGGGAATTTTCTAATGACATGACATTTTCAGAACTCCATATTCTGCTAGTAAAACATGGGCTCTAGAAATACGAGCTTGGAATAGAAATATAACATACAGCCGGGCGTGGTGGTGCACGCCTTTAATCCTAGCACTCGGGAGGCAAAGGCAGGCGGATCTTTGTGAGTTCAAGGCCAGCCTGGTCTACAGAGAGAGTTCCAGGACAGCTGGGACTACAGGGAGACCCTGTCTCGAAAAGACCAAAAAAAAAGGTTTTGTTTTATTTTTTTACTTTTATTTTATTTTATTTATTTGTCTTTTCATGAGACAGGGTCTCCCTGTAGCCCCAACTGTCCTGGAACTCACTCTGTAGACCAGGCTGGCCTTGAACTCACAAAGATCGGCCTGCCTCTGCCTCCCAAGTGCTAGGATTTTTTTTTTAAAATTTTTTAATTAATTTTATTTATTTCCGTATGTGCACGAATGTACTGTCTGCATGCAAGTCTGTGCACCCGTGTCGTGCAATGCCGCGGAGGTGAGAAGAGGGTGTCGGATTCCCCTGGAACTGGAGTTCTCCTGGAATTGGAGTTTCAGACGGTTCTCGGCCGCCATGTGGGTGCTGGGGATCGAACCCGGGTCCTCTGTAAGAGCGGTCGGCGCTCTTAACCGCTAGGCCATCTCTCCAGCCGCCCAAGTGCTAGGATTAAAGGTGTGCATCATTACGCTCAGCTTAAAATACCTTTTTAAAAAGGACTTCTGGGGCTGGAGAGATGGCCTAGTGGTTAAGAGAGCCGACTGCTCTTGCAGAGGATCCAGGTTTGATCCCCAGCACCCACATGGTGGCTGAGAACCGTCTTTAACTCCAGCTCCAGGGGAATCCGACACTCTCTTCTGATCTCCATGGCATTGCACAACACGGGTACACAAACCTGCATGCAAGACAGTAAGTACATTCATACAAATATGAAAATAAATAAATAAAAAAGGATTTCTGTAAGATTATTTTCCTCCATGATCAGAGGGCTATGTACCAATCTTAGAAAAATTTGAATTGTGCCAGGCGTGGTGGTGCACCCCTTTAATCCTAGCACTCAGGAGGCAGAGGCAGGTGGATCTTTGTGAGTTCAAGGCCAGCCTGGTCTACAGAGTGAGTTCCAGGACAGTTGGGGCTACAGAGAGACCTTGTCTCGAAAAAGCAAAAAAAAAAAAAAAAAAAAAAAAAAAAAGAGAAAATTGAAAAAAGAGGGTAGAAAAAAAAAAAAAATAGGCTGGGTGTGGTGGTGCATGCCTTTAATCCCAGAACTGGAGCGGGGGGTGGGGGTGGGAGTGGGGGTGGGGGGGTGGAGGCCTTTTCCATCCCAAGGTAGCCACTCACAGCACAGGGGAGTCACAATATGTTCCAGCTCATCTGCTGGGTGCCAGAGTTCATCTTTTCTCCCTCTGTATTCCCAGTCCGCCCTAACACAAAGTAAGAGTGCTATGAATATTCATGAACATTAAATATTTTGACTTTAATTACATGCTACTTAACATATGCTAAGGAATGAAGAGAATTAGCCAGCAACAAGTGGGATCTAGAATACCTGAAGCGGTCCCTTTGGCTAATCCCCCATCTTACACATGACAAGCCAAGAGCTCTTGTTGTTCAAGGTCCCAGGTTGGCAGAGCCAGAAGACAACATTGCCTGCTCTGAGCTCTTCCTTTTGTTGTCTAAAATCATTCTGATTAAGACTTCTGAGAAAAGTCTAAATGTGTTTGATTGTTTAAAATCATCTTTTTGTTCAGCCTTTTAAGAGAGTTGAGAAGAGCCAGGTTCATTTTCAAATTCTTCTATAATGTTGGTCCTCCATCCATCCAGTGCATCCTATTGTTTCTTGGGAATCAAAGAAAAATCAAATGTCTAGCCCATTATGGAATTCATGGAATCAGAATGTATGGGATTCAAATGTTCATATTAAAAAATTCACAGATGAGGGGCTGGAGAGATGGCCTAGCAGTTAAGAGCACTGACCGCTCTTGCAGAGGACCTGGGTTTGATCCCCAGCACCCACATGGCGGCTGAGAACCGTCTTTTTTTTTCTTCTTTATTTTTTTTTCATTTTTTAACAATAAGTAATAATTTATGAGTACAAGCATCCTTCATGTAAAACCAATTTGCAAGCAGTTATGCTCAAACCCACACAGCCCAAGGGTCCCATCATCCAGCTGGGGGGGGGCTTGTATGTACAATCAAGTTGATCAAATAAGTGTCCAGTCTATATTGCTGTAGATTCACCATTCACCCCAATCGCAGCACTTACATTCTACCACACCCCCACTTCCACAGATTGTTCCCTAGGCTTAGAAAAGGGGCACAGGTGGAAAAAGGCAAAACAGTCTACTTTCTCTGGAGCTGTCATTTTGGACTCTGGTCAATTCTGGCTGTTTCCTTTAATGGGCTGACAGTTTGTCCAGGAATATCCTTTCAATCCTACTAATGAGGCACAAGCAATTAGATATATAGGTATTTAAACAGTACTAATTGTTATGGTAGGTTACTTTGGTATACACACATGTTTGGATAGTATGTTAATCCCTGAATTACATTTTTTTTCCTGTAAAATATGAAAAGGGTCTTGCTGTGGCTTATAACATCTCCTAAGCACTAGAGGATATAAGCTTGCAGGCATCAGCCAGGGGTTATTCCTTCCAAGTAGAGAGCTAATAGCCAATTATATTTGGGATATACAGGACATATGGCTGCCACTGTGCACCAGTATTTCCAGGCAGGTTGAGGTGTAGCTGGTTGACAGAGGAGTCTTGCTTGACTCAAGGAGACCTATATTGCTTTATGGATTTAGTGCCTTTGGTCACTCTCTGGTATTCTAGAGACGCAACTGTACACTGTCAAGTCTTGGTCTCAAACATTTTCCCATGCTTACATCAAAGTCTTCACTGCAGGGCCTTATAGCCTGTCCATTTCTTTGCAGGTATTCCCAGTTACAGGCAAGAAGCCTTTACCTTTTTGGGGGGGGGTTTGAATCCCCTGACCAACATTTCTCCTTGGTGAAGTAATCCATTGCTGATAATCAGGCTTTCCTGTATTATATATTTTGCTTAATATAGCACAGCTTTAGAGACTTTAGTATTTTATTTTTGTCTGAATAGAGAATATATCCTTTTCACAGTTCCTATGTCTAATCTAGTCAATTAAAGAAGGAAGTTTTTACCAGTTTTTATAAGAGATTACCTTCTATACAGTCATGGCTCTCAATTTACAGTTGTCACGTGAACGGAACCTCATCATCAATCATATTTCTCCTTGTTCTATGAAGGGGAGGTAAGAAAAATCTCTCATATTAAAAACTTTGCGGCACCTAGAAAGTGTTTTGTTAGGACTCATTATAAACAGTTGTTACAAGTAGGACCACAGAGGGGTTGATGCCTGTAGCAGTCTGAGGCTTTTCTTCCTATCAGTGTTCAGATGGGCCAGCCTTTCTGCTGGCACTATCCTTGGTACATCCTACTCAATGCACAGCTGTATCTTTTCTTTCTCAGCCATTAAATTTGGTGACATTTGACATGTGGAACATACAAATCTTTTCCTGAAGTTAGTTTTAAGATTTAAAAATTGCCAAGTTTTTAAAAAAGATCTGCATATATATCTGTAATCCCCCTCTTTTATTATAGGTTTTTTAAATTATTTGACCCATTTGAGTCTCAAGAAGGGCAGTTTGTAGTACATATACCTATAAGCAGGAATCAAGCAACAGATTCTTTAAATTTATCCAAGCTGTTTGGGTGACTGTATGTCGTTAACATGGGAAGCAAAGTTAATTTCTTGAGTTAAAATCATACCTACAGGATAACACAGAGAAGCTGCCAAGATGCTACTGTACAACAGAAAAATTATACAGAACTTTCATATGTCCCAATCCCAAAGTTATTGTTATACAGAGTTTTAAGTAAAACAAAAGTGGACAACAAACAATTGTATTCCCAATTAACTCAGATGGCTATTACGGTTTTTTTTTTTTTTAATTTTATTTATTTATTATGTGTCATGAATGTTACTGTCTGCATTGCAAGTTTGGTGCACCCTGTCGTGCCAACGCCGCGGAAGGTCAGAAGAGGGTCTCGGGATTCCCCTGGAACGGGAGTTCTCCTGGAATTGGAGTTTCAGACGCGTCTCGGCCTCCGCCATGTGGGTGCTTGGGGATCGAACCGGTCCCTCTGTAAGAGCGGTCGGCGCGTTTAACCGCTAGGCCATCTCTCCAGCACGGCATACTTTTTTATTCAAACCTTTTAACCAATGTTGTTTAAATACACACATATTTACTTTTACTAAGTCCTAAAACACCATGTTAACCTGTATAGACAGAGTCTGGGGCAAAATTGGATACTTGTTGAACTCATGTCAATTAAATATGCATTTAATCGAATATTACCACCCGTGTCCCTTCTCCTGCCCCTCCCACCCTTTCCTGGTTCACCATTTTCAGTCAGTTATTCTGATGCAGTCTTCCTTTTTGTTCTTTTCAATATGCATCCGCTCTCCACAAGAAATATTTTATAGCTGGGTTATTGCGCTTAACATCCACAGGATGAGGGATACCATTCGATCGTTCATTTTTTCTGGAACTATGTTACTTCAACTTAATATAATATCTTCTAGCTCCAACCCATTTACCTGGCAAATTTCATGATGTTTGTCTTTCTTTTACTGCTGCATAGAACTCCATGTGTCACGGTGTAACCACATTTTCTCTATTCCACTCGTCAGTTTGAGGGGCATTTGGTTTGGCTTCCAGCTTTTTGCTATTGTGAACAGGCAGCTGCAATAAATATAGCTGTGCATGTATTTCTGCAATGAGTCTTGTGGGTATAAACCCAGAGTGGTATGGCTGGGTCAAATGGCAAAGCTCATTTTGAAGCCTTTCCAAAGGTTCTCCACACTTGCTTCCATATTGGTTGTACAAGCTTTTACATTTCCATCAGCAATGGATGAGTGGTTCCCTTTCCCCACAACCTCTTCCAGCACTTGATATCATTTGTTATCTTGATCTGGCCAGTCTTATTTGGAGTGAGATGATATCTTAGATGGTTTTAATTTGCATTCCCTAATTATTAGTTGCCGTTTGGACAGTTTTTAAGATTTTTCTCAGCCTCCTCTAATTCCTCCTCTGTGAAGTCTCTATTCAGTCTCTTTGCTCCATCTTTTGAGTGATTCATTTGTTTTCTTTCCTTCTTGTTTTTTGAGGTTAGCTTGTATACTCTGAAATTAATGCTTTTCAGATGTATCTGCAGTGAAGGTTTCCTACCATTCTGTGGGGTTTCTCTCCATTTTCCTGATTAGTTCTTTTGATGTGCAGAGAAGCTTTTGAGTTTAATGAATTCCCATTTGTCAATTGTCGATCTTATTCTTGTGCTGCTGCTGTCTGATTTAGGAAGTCTTTTCCTACGCTATGTCTTGTAGTCTGCTGCCAAGGTTTTTTTCTATCACCTCCAGAGTTTGCGGTTTCATGTTGCAGTCTTTGATCCATCTGGAATTGACTTTTGTATAGTGCGAGGGCAGGGTGTTTAATTTCATTCTTCTAAGGTGGATGATTCCAGTTTTTGCCAACACCACTTACTGAAGATGCTGTCTGTTCTCCTTCAATGTGTCTTCTTGGCCCCTGTCAAATATGAGGTGGCTGCAAATTGTATTTGCTCAGGTTTGGATCTATCAGTTTTTATTCCATTGGTCAACTGTATGTTTTTTTTTTTTTTTTTTGCAGCTACCCAAGCTTTTGTATGACTGTAGCCCTGTAGTATATTGAAGTCTGTATAGAGATCCCCCCCCCCCCCCCGTATTGCCTTTTTCGCCTCTAGGGTTGCCTCGGCTTATTCCGGGTCTTTGTTTTTCCAAATGAAATTGAGGATTTTAT